>JAGKTI010014474.1:0-21623 GCA_018397915.1 Birgus latro | reverse complement strand
ATCCTGTTCCATCCACCGCCAGATGATTTTATTCAGCTTAGAGTGAGTCACAGGAGCTTACGAATATATTTCTTGAAAAAAGATAGCAAACCATTACGAGAGAGAGAGAGAGAGAGAGAAAGGGGGGGGTACTACATGTAGACAGACGAACCATTTGCCGCACGGAGACTGACTGGGTAGGAGTGGATGCAGTTTTACCGGAGTGCCTCCAAATCCTTTCACGACGATATACGCGTATAGCTACTTCTTACTGTTAAGGCCTCGTCATACTGACATACTGAAGTTGGAACTGGATTGCACTGTGGCGCAAATCTTCCGATTATGTAGGTTAGGCTAAAAGATGGAATAAGAACACCACATTTAACTGGGCTATGTCATGGGCATAACATTTCTCATTGTCACAGGCACCATGGCTGGCACTGACAAACCCAATGCCCAGGACGTGTCTCAGTGAAACCGACTCCTGTTAGTCCAACTCTTTCCCCGATCTACACAATGGAACAATCTGCATCACAGTGTGGTCCACATTCTTGCTGGAATAGCTTGCCTTGTAGCAACTTTTCCTCATCGATGTATTTTGAATAATACACGTCAATAGTCTTTTCTGTGTTCATCATACTTTGATTAACATCAACATATTTTATGCCAGTAACATACAAGAGGACATACAGCTCTTCATTACAAGGTAGAATCAAAAGCTTATCGTCTCATTAACTCACCTTCTCCCACTGACTCACTTCAACCTTTCTTTCCACGTCCCAGTGTTGCATCTTTATTTATTTATTTTTTCCATTGTTACCTCATTGGTCACTGCTGTTTCGAACCTTCTCCTTGCATCTCTCCTCCATTACTGCAAGCACGTGCCATCCGTTTGGCAGCACACTCTCACCCCTTTCTGTTCAACTCTCCAATGCAAGAGTTAACCTATATTCTCGGTCATTCATGTGTGCAGCAGGGCAACTCTGGAACTTTTTTCTTTAGTCTGCATTCCCTTCTATGACCTCCAGTCTTTTAAATGCATTGTGTCTAGGCAACTCAGATTGGATAGATCTTGATTTTTTTTTTCCCAAGTGAACAGCGTTGCAGGTTTACAGCCTTTGGTTTCTCCTTTTCTACAATAAAAAAAAGTATTCGGAATAAATCGGTGAGGAGATCATCCTAACTGTGACTAGACCTTAAACCCCCTTCATTATGCTGATAGCTTCCTTCTGTCATTCTGGCTGGCCCAAGATGACTTTTGTCATTTTAAGAAGTACCTCTTGAACTGCAGGTGTGAGACACTCTGAAGGCCGTTACCACAATCCAGTATACACATGCACACCAACACATAGACGACAACACACCATCACTGTATATAGGAATCAGCTCTCATTGCTGGCACAACTCTAATATTATAATACACCTTCCACCAGACGGTTTTAGATTACTGAGCGGAGAGTAAGTCATACAAATTTGAGAGTGTATACTGTCACCAATAACCCTCCTCATTCTCTAAACAACTCTATCACTGTGTTGCATGTAACATCAGACGATTGTATTGAGCTAAGAATGACTCATCATTAATCCTCTCATGGTCCGGAACTGTCTCTGGAACTGCCCTTCTTTGTTTGTATTTCTTTCTGCCTGTGACTTCCAGTCTTTTAAGCGCAGTATGTGTCCAGACATCTCGAAATTAATGGATCGTGATTTTTTTCTCTCTCTCTCTTTTACTGGAGAGAACAATAATTCTGTGCGTGTCTGCCTTTGGTGCCTTCTTTCTTTCATGAAAAAACAAAACTATTTATTATACCTTCTACAAAAATGGAACCCCAGCCTTATGGGGGGTCAGAAAAATAAAATTTGCACAGTAGTAGACCTTCACCTGGGCAATGTTTCAGGCAGGGTATGACTCATTAGAAGCTCCTCACACGAGGGGGCAGCCCCAGGGATTCCCAGCCAAAGTCATTAGGTTTGGAGATATATATTCTTTCCTTATAACTGATTTTTTTTCCAGGGTTAGTGCTTCAATTTGACAAGGTTATTAACAGGGTGGGATTCCCGAAAGTCACCACTCACGGCAGGGCAGGCACAGTTCTCAGGGTTCTTGGCCAACAACCTTAAGAAGTGCCATAGTTTTTTACCCGGGAACTTAAAATTTTGCTCAATGGTAGGAGATTTCTTGAGCCAGGTTATAAGCACGGTAGGACTCATGTGGGCCTCCCGCCGAGGAGATGGCAATCATGGTTTTAAACCCAGGGATGCGAAATTTGTTCACAATGCTAGACCTTCACTTGGTCCAAGTTTTAGGCAGGATGGGACCCCAAGGGCCACCCTAACAAAAAGGTGGCTCCCAGGTTTCCCAGCCACAGCTGTTATATATCTCCGTAGTTTTTAACTATAAACGTGAAATTTTACAATGGTAAACCTTCTTTCATGCCAAGTCTTAAGCAGAGTAGAACACCCGAGGGCCTTCCCTCACGGGGGTGGCCCCCGAGGTTCGTGGCCTTGTTTTTCTTAATCTAGGATCACGAGATTTTGCTTTCTGGTAAATATTCACCCTGGTCAAGTTTCAGGCAGTGTTAAACTTCCGAGGGCCACCCCACGGTACCTGTGGCCCCCATGGTGGACAATGTCGTAATGTGGTACCTAGAAACAAACAGTTACTTCCACTGGTAGACCTTACCTCCACATGAGCTTAGGCAGGATGGAACCCCAAAGGGTTGTCACTCCCAGGTAAATAATTATTTCTTTCTCCTTTTGTTTTTGCAGGGGTGGGTGCAGCTATCAATGGTATCCTTTGTCTTGGCGCCTGACGGTGTTGATAACGTCACCATTAACTCTCTCATGGTCATCGCAATTCTAGTATTCTATTCCAATTAACGGCAGTAGATCACCCAATATTTGGCCATAGTCCCCACTGACCCACTCATCGTCGTGGCAACTCTAATACTATTCCAACCAACTCTGCACAATCTTATTTAGCTGAGAGTGGGTAAAGGAGCCAGACAGTGTTCAGAGATTCACCATTAAGTTTCTTACAGTCTTAGCAGGCATAGTATTCTATTCCGACTCACGCCAGACGATTTTATCAGCTTGAAGCGAGTCATAGGAGTCTGAGAGTTAATACTGTTACAGTGACTCTTCTGACGGTCAGGATAACTCTTATTCTACTCCAGTCAGTGCCAGATGACTGTATCAGGGTTAGAGTGATTATCAGAAGCCTGGGTGGTCAATATCCATCTTTCGAGCGTTGTGATAAGAGTGCGATAACACATGTGGGAGTGCTGTCATTTTAGAAAACGAAAACAAGACTGAATTCATGTCTATCGACTCCATGAGGCTCACAAAGACGAACACCAGCCCTCCCTGTGACGTATTTATCGGGTGTAGTTTCAAGGAACCCTAATCATTTGGCAGGAATGAATCTCCTTGGTTATTTCTTACAATGGCCCTCCATTCTGACTACAGTTGTTCCCTTACTTACAAAGATTCAACGTACTAACTCTCCAAGATTTGAACTTCTTTTGAGATTTTATTTTTTTTTAAATCTCTGTATTGATTGAAAAAAAAAAAAGTTATTGTCCAAGATTTTCAGTGAAACCTCTAAAATACAGAACAGTTGTTGGTGGTGACCATCATCCACTCACTTGATGTAGTGTTGCCTACTTCTTCCTTAGCCTTTATCATTCTTTTTCTGTGCCTGCCCTCCTCTCTTCCTATTCCTCCCACCTTTCCTGTCACTTCTTATTGCTTTTCTTTCCTTTACAGGTGGCTTTACATTGAGTGACCAGCCAAATAGTTTCCTGTAAGCCAAGAAACCATTTACAGTGCTGGATGGTAACCATATAACCAGACCATATGTGCTCCCTACGTGTCAACAAGTGGGTTGGTGGAGGGTTAGTGCCCCTCCCCGTGAAACAAATAACTCAAAGTCAAATGGCCACCCCTTACGGGATTATGGCGTCTGGCGATAGATAGACAGATAGATAGTTTCAAGGTCTAGGGGTCAAAACGCCTTAGTCGGAGCGATGGCATTGCACAGATTCCATCTGTATGTACAAGATTTTTATTTTTTTTTATTTTTTCAATGAAATCCGAAAAAAAAAAAACGGATGGGCGGTGAGGCAAGGAACACCTCTTTTGAGGTGGACTGGACTCAGATCCAGATGCAACAAGAAATAATGCATTTTATTTGCATCAGCTGAGGTATGTGCTGCCTGAGAGTGACATGACGGGCTAAGAGCACATGGTATGACAATGTGAGACCGTAATATTATTCGTCTGGTAGGAAAGTGGAATTATTACAGTAGTAAATCTTAAACTTTATTGACGTTGGCTGAGCAGTTATTTTGCCCTCTTAGTTCCCTCATCTTTTGTGGTGGTTATGTTATCGGTGTGTGTACTGGTTGGCAACGGTCGGCGTACATGAAATCGCGGCAACGATAGTGGTGAATTTTGTTTTTATTAGTTCCTGTAACCTGTGGTAGCTTTTTTGCTAATAAATTATTGTAGTGTCAATAACATGTAAATGAATTAGCAATACAGGCATTGTTTTGGAATCCAAACACCAAGTGGCAAATCATTTATTACCGTTGATTCAGTGTTATGTACAAATATTTTGCCGGCAGAATGTAATTGAGCTTGTTTATATTGCCGGTAATTAATAACATTGTGTATTTTATGACTGTGGGGTTGGCATGAAACTTATGTTTTGTTGTAGTTGTCGTTACCGTGTATGATATTTTGGTAAGCAATGAAGACTAACGATGGTGAAGTATACTGTGTTGTTCACGGGTGTCTATGTCCGAGTTGTTTTTTTTATTGGGGGAAACTGATAATTATTTCGTCGCTTTAATATCATCGTTGTCACTGTTGTTGTTGACAGCTACAGACCTACGTGATTAAATTCGTAATAAATTATTATAGTTATACTTTTATACTTTTTTTCATTAGAACGATTGTTTTCCACTTTAGTGTGTTGTTTTAGCTTAACATTGCTTTACTTGTTTTATTTTCTGCTCACATATTAAACTAATATGGAAAAACTCTTATCTTCTGCTCCTCTTTTTACCGCTTCCTGAAAGTGTAACAGATTACTCGATGTAACAGTATACTATGTTCCCAATTTCAATTCTCCTTTTCCTATTAAATGAGGAAAACGTGCTCAGACTGCGGATATTTGTGTCTGCGTCAGACCATATGTTTACTGCAGAACCGGACCTGGGAGTGAGCGTGGAGTGCTAGCCTGAATTTATCCTCCTCCATTTTGGGAAAGTTCGACTGGTGAAGGTATATCTGAAGGAGGGGCGATGCATGGGAAGGTCAGAGTGTTGTGTGTAGTGTTTGTGTGTGTCAGAGTCTGGATATGACAAAGTACGAACAAATATACCAATGTAGTACTGGTAGATATGCAGGGTCAACATTTCAGGATGGGCCAGCCCTGTTCATCGACAAAGCTTACCAAACACCATAAAACTTGTGAAATTATGTTAAATTGACAGTATTTTCACAGATGAAAAATTATACATGCAGGTTTACTGCAGCCACTGGTATGTCAGCAAAACATTTCACTCCACAGAATAGTTTCAAACTGTTTCTAAACTGCTGTTTTAGCTTAAAGTTAGATGAAATTGGAGACTATGGTTTGGCCAAAACTTTCCACAGGTTCCCGGATCTGACGCTGTTCTTTCTCCAGTCGAATATCTTAGAGACTTAGAGAGTCACATGGAGTGAAGATATGTAGGTAGTGCGTTTTCTTTCTTGCTGTTTATCATAGCCACACATTTTAAATAATGTTCTGTGTTATATGCCGCTGGTAACAAATGCTTGTAGATTTGAAAGTTTCTAATTTCACAGTTCTTAAAACCTAAGAAAATCCAGATCATACATATTTTTGTAAAGTGTATATGATCGTGATCAAAATTAAGTACTTCTCCTCTATTAAGACAATCACAGCATACTTGTTGTGTAAAGCTAGATGCCAGTGCTCTCTCTCTCTCTCTCTCTCTCTCTCTGCATTATTTTCTGAAACTTGGTGGGAAAAAATTCTTTTATATCAACACACACTGAACTTCGCTGTGGTTTCGCCCTTGATCATGCCAGGCCTTACAGATTCAAATACGCCTTCGTTTTGGCAATCAGGCTGAGCTGCTTCTGCGTCGGTCTCACTTAACTGAGCAGCTATGAGCAACGACACGCAAGGCGTTTCACGTAACTCGTTAATGATTTTCCTGTGTAAAGTGTTCACTACTTAATTCTCTACATGCATGGGGATTCTTCCTTTATAGGAATAGTTGGTGAAGTTTCTCGGCTTCGTCTATTATTATCGTAGCTGCTCCTTATTATGAAATGCTGGGAGGCTGGCTACATAATCACTGTGCTGTCGGACAGACATGGGTGGAGTTTTGTACAATGCCGTGAGTCCGAATGGTATAATGAATAATAATGTTGATTGATGCTTTGGTAAGGTAATATGTGTTGTCGAAATACTGTTAACAATGCAATTTGTTAGGCTAATATAATCCAATATAAGCCGTCAGATATATGGTATAGATGAGTTAATCAATGATAATATGACATGGACAGAAATAATTACAGGATATTTTATGCGTAAGGAAAATAATAACGGACTGCATAGAATACATTGTCACGATCGTTCGAGAACTATATAAATGTCGAATATCTTTGACCACTGCCATACGACTCCCAGAGAGAAGCCATTGAGAGCTAAGGTTTCATTTTTACACCGAATGAACTTGTGTTTGGATATTGCTATGCTCAACAACTCAGCCGATGAATAATGTGGTGGCATTAGTAGGGGTAATCAGCACTGCCCTTGTTAAAAACTATGGCCGTGCACAATGCCGTTGCCTGGAAGCCCCAAGAGCACTATCTCTAGGGAGGAGGGGAACCTACGGCGGTCAGAGTCTGCCTAAAACCTTATCAAGGTGAAAGTATGACACTAAAAGAACGTGAAATGAACAGTATGGTGGAATGGAGAGAGGAAACGAACTGTGGACGAGAGAGAGAAAGAGAGAGAGAGAGAGAGAGAGAGAGAGAGAGAGAGAGAGAGAGAGAGCAGATGAATGAAGGATTTACAGAGACGAAAAAGAAGGCTGTTTCCTGATAGGAAAAGAGATCAGAAAAGAATAATAAGAAAGAATAAGTAAAGACCCGGTGACTAGTCTGGAAGAAATTTGAGTATAAAATTGGTGGAATATAGGAAACTGTTTTGGAACGAAGTCATAGACTAAGAAGGATTATATGGTAAAGTTATGAATGAATATATAAAGGAATGAAAGATATAAATGTAAAACTGGGGGGGGGGGGCGCGGGCAAAGAGAGAAAACTTGATGAGATAGACATAAAAATATAAGAAGCTTTTGAATGTAGACAGCAAGAGCAGTGCACAGTAAGTGGGTGATAATGCCTGGGAGAAGTGCGGTGAGAAGGAAATAAGAAATCAGTTGGATGAAAGTGTATGAGGCACGGAATAAAGTTAAAATGTGGAGAGCCCCGGGAACTGATGCTGTGCGCAACAAAATGCTAAATAAGAGCGGGAAATAGGGCCGTAACCAACCCCTCCAGGGCAAAGTTGAATTTGACATCGCCCCCCATTCCTTTTTTGGTCCACCACCATCACTAACCCACTGACCCACCATTCCTCTCACTCCTTTAACTTTCACTGCGAATAGCTATGGCAACTAAATTCGTATAAAAATAAGCCATAGGACTAATATGGGTTTGCTCACACCATGATGACGATGATTTATTTTACACTAATTATCAATTTGCTGTATTATTGTTTATATTAATTAAAATCAGTAACAACCCAGACGAGTATGGTGATGATTAAGAAAGATAGGCAGAGCCCTAGGGTAAATGAATATCAAATTCCTGACCTTTTCCTTACAACTAATCTTTGCGTTTACTCTGTTAATCTTTTCTCTCCGTTGGGCTCCACTGATCACAACCTGATCAACTTAACCTGTCCTATGCTCCAGTTAGGCCTGCAGACACTTCTCCAATGCTGCAGCTGTGACACCTTGCAGCTGCTGATTGGGAAGGCCTCAAGCAGTATTTATTTTATTTTCCCTAGAATGATAACTGTTTCCACGGCCGAGAGTCAACTGAGCGTGCCTTGCGCATTGTAGAGATAATTCTTTCAGGCATGGAACCATACATACTTTTCTCATATCATCTGACAGTACAAGAAAACCTTGCTTTAATGACGTCTGTTCGAAAGCTGTTCACAAGAAGAAGAGAGCCTACAAAAGATTCCGGCACCAACCCACTCCTGAACCTCACCTCTTCTATGTTTCCCCCCTGGAATCATGCTAAGTTTGTTCTTCACTCTGCTAAGAATAATTTCATTCTTACTAAACGCACTGAACCCTCCGATTCAAATTCTTTCCCGCTTCTTCTGGCACATTGCTAAAAATCTTTCTAGCAACTTTCCTTCATCGTCCTTCCCTCCTCTTTTCTGCTCTGAAGGCTCTGTAGCTGTTCTTTCTAATGAAAAGGTATAACTCTGCTACAGACTTTCTCTTTCCATTCTAAAATATGATTCCGATCTGTTCCTACATATCTTTCCCTCTCTCACTTCCTCACGACTGACATTAAATATTTTTTCAGCTGATGTACTTTATTTTCCCACTGGTCTCACTATTAATAATGCGAATAAGTCTGATGAGGTCCCTCCTGTTGTTCTCAGTTGTGGGTCTGTGCTTAAACCCAGCCCAGGTAAACTCTTCCACATTTGTCTGTCAACTTGTACCTTCCCTTCTTGTTGGAAGCTTGCTATCATTCAGCCTGTCCCAAACAAGCATGACCGTTCTCAGCCTGCAAAATATAGTTAATTTGCCATAACATTCTGTATATCTGTAGTTTCTGAATCTATTCCTAACAAAGAATATTATAGCATCTTTCCTATCATAATTTTCTTTCCTATCACCAGTATGGGTTCTACCAGGGATCCTCCACTGGCGACCGTCTCGCTTTCCTTTTTAGGCTCTTGGTCATCCTCCTTTCGAGACTTTGATGAATGTTTTGCCTTTGCAGTTGACATCTCAGAGTCTTTCGATAGTCTGCCATAAATCTTTAATACTGAAAATGCCGTCTTGATGTTTTTATCCTTCTATCTGTGCCTCCATCTCTAGCTTCCTTTCTGACAGTTATGTAACGGGTGCCGCAGACGGCCACCGTTTTTCTAGAGCTATCATTAATGGTGTCCCTCAGGGTTCTGTCCTGTCACCAGCTCTTTATTCTATTCATCAATGCCCTTCTAAGCTGCAAATCTGACCCTATCCACACATACTCGTATGCTGATGACTCCACCCTTCTGCTTTCCACGCACTTCCTACAACATCTATCACAGTAATTGCTTTAACAAACTTGGAATGAGGCTAGAGCACATCAAATTTCTGACCTGGCTCATATCTTCAATTAGGGTAAAAGTTATCCAGTTGGTTTTAACGCATCCTAAACTCAGTTCCAACATGTTTTGAACCATTAAAATCTTACACAGGAATATTCTTTAATGTTTAACGACATCCTGCACAATTCTGCATCTTCTCTGAACCTACTTGGGGTTTCATTAACTCAGGATTTGTCATGGAATGATCATATTACCTCACATGCAAAATCTGCTTTCAAGTGGTTCGGTTTGCTAAGATGACTCCGTGCCTTCTTTATCCCCACACAGCTGCTGACTCTAAGCAAGGGCTTTATTCTCCTCTATAGAATACAACTCTCATGTGTGTGTGGGGGGGGGGGAATCTGGGAGAAGAAAATCAGGGAAAGGGGCAGGCAAGAATCAGGGAGAGAAGAGAGTGAGTCAAAGCGAAAAAAAAAAAAAAAAGGGGACGGGGAGGGGGGAGGGGAAAATTCGAGGAAGGGGAAAGGGAAATCAAGGGGTATCGCAGACTTTTGCGAGATTTTTGTAATTTAGTTAAAACTTGAAATTTATTTAAAAACTAACCGGTATGTGTACGGTATATGTAACTAGTAAGTTCATTCAACGTTACGGTAGTAATTACAGTAATGTTTGTATGTTACACTAGTTACAATTTTAATATTTGTCTTGCTGTAATTCTTACATAAGTCTATAATAACTACTGTACTGCATGGTAAACAATTAATGAAGGTGTATCTTTCTTTTTTTTCTCCAAACCAGCAGCAAGAGATTAGCAGCTCAGTGGCTTTCAGAAGCTCGGCACCGAGATACTGTATGTGCGACTCATAATGAGATGAATCGGGCAGACATTAGCCAGCTTCCTCACAGTCAACACTCTCTTTTATCACGAGATGACACACGTTTCGGTCAGTCTTTTACCCACCTCGTCTCTCACAGATACCTACAGTTCTACAATTCCTTAGTCTATCATACAATTATTTATACATCATTATTCGATGTAAGTTTACTGCTTACATTAATATAACGTCATCCCTTAATTCGCTAAATAAGTACCATAATACTCTTTTCATACAGCACTATAATTAAGATACTATATGTTTTATGACTCCCAGCCTACCACACATTACCATTCTTCTCTTAAACTTTTTTACTGTCTTTTTCCATTGCCCTCTCTATGGCCCTACCATTACTTGAAAAAAAAAAAAGGAGGGGGGGGGGAGGAATTCCCCACCAACAGTTCTGTTCAACAGGGTGGAGATAAAAGTTTTCAGTCTCATTAACTCTCCTACTTATACTGACTCCCTTCAAACTCTGTCTCTTTGCTGCACCTTTGCATCTTTGTATCTTTTCTATCGCTGCCTCAATGATCAATGCATTTCTGAACATTCTGCTTGCATCCTTCCTCCCTTACGGTGGAAGCATTGCACACGTCGAGCAGCAAACTCTCACCCTTTCTGCGTCCAACTCTAATGCACGAGTTAACCCCTACTCCTTGTCCTTCATGTATATATCAGTGGTACTGTGGAACTGTCTTTATCATTCTGTATTTCCCTCTGCTTATGACCTTCAGTCTTTTAAACACAATGTGTCCACCCTTTCTCGAAATGAACGGATCCTGAATTTGGCATTTAGTTTATTTTTTTTTATTATTAGTAGACTTAGATACTAACAGTGAAACGTGTGCTGCTTAACTAGTTGCACCTCTCCAGTACAGTCAGCAGTCACCTTGATAATGAAAGAATTGAAAGTGGTCAACCAGCATGGAGGGCTCTCTTTTCTCCTTGTGAATTATCTTCACTTAAATATTGTAAGGATACGAGTGAGAGACTTGATGGTGTTCACTATGCTATGGTAAAACACCGCTCCCCACAAGCTACATCATTTCTCTTGGCTCTTTATAATAAACTCGGGACTGAAGGTTTCTTTTCTTCTGATTGGCGTATGGCGATCATACTCCCGTTTTCTTAAACCTGGGCACCGTCCTCACAATTTCCGTTCCACAGCCCTGACTAGCTGTTTATGTAAACTGCTTGAATGGTTGGCCAATACTAGACTCTTGTGGCACCTTGAATCCCGTAGTCTTCTTTCTCCCTTACAGTTTGGGTATCGCAAAGCATGCAGCACCTTAGATGCCCTTCTCAGACTCGAATATTTCATCCGTTCTGTGCTTTCCCTCTACCAGTCGGTCATTGTGTGTGTGTGTTTTTTTTTAAGGCCTACAATGTCTGCGTGGTAGCATGGGTGATTTTCTTCTGAATTTTCTTTCCCTTCGGACCTTTAGTGTCCGTCTAAGAGATCACTTTACCCGTGCCTTTACCCAGCATGAAGGTGTCCCTCAAGGCTGCGTCGTTAGTACTACCATTTTTCTTGTAGCTATAGATGGCATTGTCTCTACCCCCTTCAGTTCCGTAGGCACACCCAGTATTCACATAAATCCCTTCACTGCGACTAAGGTGATGGGAGTGAGCCCCAGTTGCGGCAATCCACCCAAAGTTTCCCATTTTCTGTGCAATAATTTTCATATTAGTACACGAGATTTAAAAAAAAAAAAAAAAAGGGGAATACATGCACAAGAAAGCTAAACCCTTCTGTCTACCTATGAGCACATCAGTGAACGTCTAGAATGCTCCTACGTTGTCGTAGAGATAAGTGGAAGCAACGTCGTTTTCGGTGTTTTTGTGCATCGCTGCAGCTGTCCATCGTCCTCAGTGGCCAGTACCGTCGCTCACCACCCTTCACTTCACCACCAAACAGAGGTTGAAGGGAGTCAGTAAGAGGAGGAGAGTTAATGAGACGCAAAGCCTTTGACTCCACCTTGTTGAGAAGAGTTGCATGTGTGGAGCCTCCCCATACATGAGAGTTGTACTCTACATAAGGGCGATAAAAACCCGTGTATAAAGTCAACAACTGTCCATGTGTAAAGAAAGCACGGAGTCGGCTTAGCACACCCAGTCTCTTGGAAGTAGATTTTACAAGGGAAGTAATAATATGTTCTTTTCAAGATAAATCCCGAGAGAATGAAACCCCAAGTAGGTTTACAGATGAGGCAGAACTGAGCTGAATATTGTTAAAAAATTAGAGGGTACTCCTGTGGAAATTTGTCTGGTTGATAGATGTAAGAAATGAGTTTTTGATGCATTAAAAACACCTAGATTATTTTTACCTCAGTCTGAGATATGAGCCATGTTAGACATTAGGTGTGCCATAGCCTCATCCCCTGTCTGCTGTAACTGCTGAGATGCACGCTGCAAGAAACGAATGGACAGGCGGAGAGTGTCCAGGCACATCGAAATGAACAGATCTTGAATTTAGCTCTCCGTTATCTTGTTTTTGTTTTTTTCTTGGGTGGAACAATTTACGGTCTCCTGGCCTTTGGTTCCTTCTTCTTTGCATTAAAAAAAGAATGATGAGATGCGGGGCATTTCATTTAGGCGATGTGGAGATGTACTGTAGGAGGACTACTGGGCCCCAAGGAGTACTACTGGAACTTGGGAATAGGCACTGAAGCCTTTGCCCAGGGTCGGACACGCACACACACACACACACACACACACACACACACACACACACACACACACACACACAAATCTGAAGGCAAAACATGTTTCATTTGGGCATCACATTAAACTTCATTTGGGCGCTGAGTTGAAGTAGAGCAGTGGACGCCGAATTAAAATAGATTACCTTAAAACCTTACCTATAACAAACTAGAACGGATCATAACCATTTTGAATAATCGTTTGCTAATATATGAGTAAGTTAGGTTAGGTTAGGCTAGGTTAGGTTAGGTTAGGTTAGGTTAGGTTAGGTTAGGTTAGGCTAGGTTAGGTTAGGATAGGATAGGTTAGGTTGTTAGGATAGGTTAGGTTTAGTTAGGTTAGGCTAGTTTAGGTTACGTTAGTAACGATATGTTAGCGCCCAAATGAAATAACAGCAAATTGGATATTGTGCCCAAATGAGAAGCGGCCGATGAGAAGAGATGAAGATTATATGGGGAGGAGTGTGATGGCACTGGAAGTACAAGGAAAGAGGAAGAGGGGAAGGCCGAAGAGGAGGTGGATGGCTTGTGTGAACGAAGATGAGAGAGAGGGGTACTGACGGGGACGAGGCGCCGGACCGTATAAAAATGAGAAAAGATGTGAGACAAATAAGATTTAATTCACAGCGGAGAAACTTGGGAGAGAGACTTGTGTTGCAATGGACTAACACAGACTAATGGTGGTGGTGTCGGTTTTGTTGTGATGTTGAAATAACGTTGTGTGCAGACGCTGAAATAAAACCATTTGAATTCAGGGAATTTTAGCCAACATCGCAGTAACTATCAGAGACACTGTGAGACTGAACCAGTTATTTTATAATGGAATATGTCTGTGTTCAGATATCAACATATTCTTCATATGATTACGGTATATTTAGAATTTGCTGTAAAATCGAGAATTGCTCTGCAAGCATCCTTTATTAATGACACACTTTAAATGTGTTTTTTATATGACATATTATGTTTTGTTGTTATTCTTGAGTAACCCAGGTCTTTCAGGACGAGCAGACCCATCAACCACAGGCAGACAACTGCCACTGCAGGACTCTCCCGTACAGTGAACCGATGTTCCCTTGCGGTGGACCACCACAAAGAGGCGCGGGGAAGAGTGTGGAAGTCTGGTTCTCGAATGGACGCGGCATTTGAGTCTCCATCCAGGTAACAGGGACACCATAATAGGCTCAACATCACCCCAGTATTCGGTTACGTGGTTACCACCCAGTGTTCAGTCACCGGAACTGGAAAGAAGAGCAATAAAATGTGAGAAGAAAGATGGGAGATACTCATATAGGAAGAGAGGAGGGTGACACAAAAAAAGAATGACAGAAGTGAAGGATGAAACAGGTAGCACTACAGTACGTGAGTGGATGGTTCTGTGAGTGGTGTATAAATGTCATCTAGCACCAGTACAAGCACTGATTCATCAGAAATACATCAGACAATCATGGAAAACCAAGATTTCTGACACCTCGAGTGTGGTGGAAGCCTCGACACTGAATGAAGGGCCACAGGCAGCTTCACTGTTGTCCCAAGTTTAGGACAATGTGTACAGGTTGAACAAAAGTTCCCCGACAATCATCTGCTAAAATTGAGTCATGCCTTCCATATTCATCACTCCTCCCCAGGCAATAGGGAATATCATTCCTCCTCACGCCCATTTGTTATAAGCTTCGTATTGCGCGCGCACACGCACACACACACACACACAAGTTCATGCAACACCAACCATTTGCACAGCCGGCAAAGAGTGTGGCGGCGAACATTTTGTCGTGTCTGTACATCACAACATGCTACTGCAATGCTAACGCTTGAAGCTGAGAGAGACAGACACACACAAACAGACAGACAGACAAACAGACAGACAAACAAAGAGTAATTAGATGTCTCTCTTTTCTCTTTTTCAACTGTACTGTAAAACTGAGGAGAATATATTAAGAACCGTGTGCCCTGTTTTATCCTGATATGCCGCAAAGCACCATGTCCCATGCCCTGTTTTATCCTGATATGCCGCAAAGCACCATGTCCCAACTTGCTGTATCACTCCCTGACCTTATCTGACCCACCTTGCCCTATTTTGTCCTGTCCTACCCTGCCTCGCCCTGTCTTCCCTGACCAACCTTCCTCTGTCCTGCTACGCCCAACCCTTTCCCGCCCCATCCTGCTCAATCCTGTCTCACAATTTCTGACTCCAGCACTATGTCCTGCCTCACTCAGTCGTGTCCCATCCTGCTCTACTCCAATCCACTCTTTCCTACTATACCTCACCCTCTCTTCCCACATCCTTCCCTGGCCCACACTGTCCTGCCCCAGCATGTCCGATCCACTTTGACCAGTCCCTTCCCCCTGTCCTACCCTACCCTGTCCTGTCCACCCAGTCCAATCCCGCCCTGTCCTACCCTACCCTGTCTTGCCCGACCCTGGATTGCCTCCCATTGCCATGCTTGGGACTTTCTTGCCGAGTCCTTCCTCATATTTCCCTGCCTTACTGTGCTGGGAGAGCTGATTGATTCTTTGATCACGACGGAGGAAGTGCAGGAGGCAGTAAAGGAGATGAAAACAGGGAAAGCTACAGGTATGGATGGGTGTGCTGTGGAATTCCTGAAAGGTGGTGGAGCGTCTATTGTTGACTGGTTAGTACGATTGTTGAATGTGTGTCTTGTGAAAGGTATGGTGCCACTTGACTGGGCAAGTGCTTGTGTGGCCCCGTTGTATAAAGTTAAGGGTGATAAGTATGAATGTACTAGCTTTAGGGGTATAAGTCTGTTGAGTGTTGTAGGTAAGGTGTATGGTAGAGTTTTAATTAAGAGAGTTAGAAAGGGTACAGAGGAAGTGATTGGTGATGAAGAGTGTGGTTTTAAGAGAGGGAGGGGATGCGTGTATCAGGTGTTTGCTGTGAGACAGGTGTATGAAAAGTATTTAGTGAAAGATAAAGATGTGTTTTGGGCATTCGTAGATTTAGAGAAAGCGTATGATAGAATTGATAAGGAGGCTTTTTGCACTATGTTAAGATTTTATAGACTTGATGGTAGGTTGCTGAAAGGAGTGAAAAGTTTTTATGTAAATAGTAGAGCGTGTGTGAGAGTGGGAAATACTGTGAGTGATTGGTTTCCCGTGAGAGTGGGGCTGCGGCAGGGATGTGTGATGTGGCCTTGGTTGTTTAATATTTATATGGATGGTGTTGTAAGGGAGGTGAATGCAAGAGTGTTAGGTGGAGGACTGAGTCTGGTGAATGTTGATGGCAGAGAGTGGAATCTGAACCAGCTGCTGTTTGGGGATGATACTGCATTGGTGGCTGACTCTGAGGAGAGATTGAGACAGTTGGTAGAGGAGTTTGGAAAGCTGTGTGAAAGGGGGAAATTGAAAGTAAATGAGAATAAGAGAAAAGTTATGAAGTGTACGAGGTTGGTAGATGGCAGGAGGTTGAATATAGTTTTGAATGGTGAGCTGCTTGAGAAGGTACAGTGTTGCTGTGGATGGAAGAATAGATGCAGAAGTGAAGTTTAGAATGAATGAAGAAGGAAAGGTGCTGGGAGGACTGGAAAATGTGTTTAGATGTCGTTCGCTTAGAATGGATGTAAAGAGAAGGCTGTATGAGAGTGTTGTTGTACCGACTGCGTTATAAGGGGCTGAAACATGGAATATGGGTGTAGCAGAGAGGAAGAGTTTGAATGTAAAGGAGATGAGGCGTCTGAGGAGTATGTGTGCAGTGATGTGTATGGATCGAGTGAGAAATGATGAAGTGCTAAGGAGAACTGGAGTTGTGTGGGAGATGGCTGATTGAGTTGAGCAGAGGGTGTTGCGATGGTTTGGGCATAAGGAGAGAATGGATAATGAGTGATTGGCGAAAAAGATAACTAGATTTGATGTGAGAGGTGTAAGGCTGAGAGGAAGACCACGAATATGATGGATGGACAGTGTGAAGAGAGCGCTGGATGCGAGAGGAATGCCTGTTGAGCAAGGAAGAGTGGCTGTACATGATAGAAATGATTGGAGAGAAATTGTGAATGAATAAAATGATGACGCAGCCCTGAGGGGATATTCTCCCGCATTTTGTCTGATCAGCTGATCAGGTCAGGTGCGGGTAAGGGGATGGGTCCATTATGATGTGGCAGGGGTAAACCAGCTCTGCTGTCTGGCCCTGCTGCGGATGTCACTGATTGCACTGTACAGTTGACCCTCGTGCGGTGTGATGCGGTGAGGATCTGTCCCTTCCCTTGGGGCTAAGATGCGAATGAATGTGTCTGAGTGGATGAGTAAATTGGGAGTGTGTCGTCCTGCCTCGGCTACCTACGTTTCCTTAGGGGAAGCAGCCTACGTATAGAGATAGATAGATAGACTGTGCTCTACCCAGCCATGTCCTGCCCCAGTCTTGTTTTACCCTGTCTTCCCCGACGTATACTGCCCTTCCCCACCCTATCCTGTCCCTACTTGCCTTGCCCTGATGTGTCATATACTGCCCTCCTTTAGAGATCTTGTCTGTTGTGTCATAATTCCAATCTAGTTTTCGGGTACACGTTATATTTTCTGCAGATCACTTTTTTTTTTATGTACTTTCATCGCCTCTGTTAACTTTGAGTGCCTACATTTTCGCCTTCACTATCTTTCCAATCTGTTCACGTCAGCTTAAAATCACACGCCATTTGCCAAACAGCTTTGTCTTCTAACCATCACAGCTCACATGCTCCATCACTCCACAAATTAGTTTTTGCCACTACACAATCTTCACCACTACCAAACGTCATCTTCTTACACACGCTCATTATCCACAATTTCAATCATTCACTCATAATTCTTCACACTATCACACACTTTCTTCTGTCAATATAAGCCACATTTGTCGCCTGCAAATTAACAACTTCGCCTTACCATTTAGTAGAGTGTCTCCACACCACACATAAACACTCTGCCAAACATTAGCTCTCCTGTAAACACTCATTCCCTTACCACCACAAGTTCATCCTGAATACACACTTTTCTCCCTCCATCACCACCATGTCTCCACGAACGCCAGATTTTCTTCTCCCTGCCACAGATACAGATCTTCCACAACGCTTCCCTTGATACCCTTAAAAAATAAATAAATAAATAAATAAAAATAAATAAATCCAGCGTCGAAATATTAGTATTATATTTTTGCTACCGCCTAACAGTTCTGTGCAACTTAGGGTGGAAGTCTAGTACTGGTGCGGTTAATGAAGGCAATATCCAGCCTCGATCGTTTGAAAAGCCTCTTGGAAGCCAAATGAAATCATCCGGTGTAGGAATAATGGAAAACAAAATACCCTCCTCAAAATGAAGAGGTAAATTTTCTCCCCAATTATTCTCCCTGTAACCCCAAATCCCCAGCGCTGCTGTACCACCAATAACTCCGCCAGGTTACTCAGCCATATAAACGGGCCGCTTCATAACAACATTGGCACAGGCATTATTCCAGTGGAGGAGCAGCAAGGCTTTAGGAGAAATGTTTAGACTGGAAAAGAGAAGGTAGGGAGGCAGTTACAACGCCTGACTGGGAGATAACGAGGCAAACTGGGTGGTACAAAGAATGATTAGATTGGGGAAAGTACTTTGGGAAGTACAGAAAAGGGTTGAAAGGTAGAAAATAGGTGAGAAGGAAAGGACCCGGAATATTATTTGAGCGGGCAGGAAATATGGCATAGGCTTAAGTATAGAGGCAGGCTAAGTGGTGGGAAGGAATACTAGTCGATGGGGAGGCAGACCTGAGGAAGGAGAGGCAGGGTGAAGTGGGTGTGGAGGGAGGCTGTGGGTGGTGAAACAGGCCGAATGTTGGAGAAGCAGGCTGGATGGTGGAGGCTGGAGAGGTACCCTAGGATGGGTGGTGGAGACTGGAGTGGTAGGCCGGGTGGTGAAAATGCAGGCTGGTGATGAAAGGCAGGCTTGTATAGTAACGCAAGATGATGATGTTATAAAAAAGAATATATAAACTAATATCCGTTGTGAAGATAACAGAACACGTAGTAGAACGGTACTCTGTGTCTAACTCTACAGCGTTTATTACATAAGACCATGAAAAATAAAAATTCCTCCCGAAATAGGTAATGGTTCACTATTACCCACTACTGAAAAATAGCCCATTAAAGTGAATGGCGGGTGTGCTGCAGCAATACCCGTATACGTTGAGCGGAACTTATGCTACCCGCCCACCTGCACTCAGAATTATGCATGAACAATTTTTACAGCCTTTATGGTGTGTGTATTACTGTACGCATGGAATTACCCACGACTGCACTTTCCCCGCCACACCACGATGAACTCTTTGTGTTGCTCATAAAATAGACGGTTCTGTATATTTTTTAGCAGTGTCCATTTGGAGTGTGTTCTTATACTCAGAACACCAAGAAAAGGTGTGGTATTCCAACGGGAAATTTTGCTTCATTTCGGTTAGCGACAAAGAGTAAATTTTCATACTGGTACTGACCTAACTACGAATATAACCAAAATTCTAGGATTTTGCATAACTGACATTAAAAATGCCATTTCCGTGTAGTTTAAAATGAACACACACATTATATTATCTTCACTTTTCTTACGTAAACTGCAATGGATATTATACTGTATCTTGAGAACCATGTCTTCCAGTAATTCACCTTGTATCTTCTTCAGCACAGTTCGTAAAGCATCATATAATACATTCAATACATCACAAATAATTTATGAGATTATCATCTAGTAAACCTCCTTTCCGTGCCTGTGTACCTAAGACGGTGTATAAAAACAACGTCCTTCATGAGACCTTGCACTTACTGGACCTCTTCATCCCAGAGACGGAATCTTTCTCTTAGTCTGCTTAAGACACCTAACTGGATTCAGCTTAGGAATTAATCCTCCTGGCTGTAGGGGTTAGAGACAGTGCCAGTAATGCAGGCTTCTGTTGCTTTGTTGCCAGGATCACGGCTCTGTAACGTGTCCTCATTCCTCCCAGTTTGAGGACACAGGTCGATTCGGCAGAGAGGTGATTTGTAGCCTCACTGAACGCTGTTTCTAACCCCGGCTGGGACGGTGAGTGTTATTTCTGAAGCGGTGATATGTGGTGGTGTGCAGTATGTGGGAGAACTGTTGGGCTTTGGGAAACGGGCTGTAAAACCCATGCCCAGAGTAGGAAAAAAAAAAAAAGATTGTGTTCTGGGATAAACTGAAAGGACGTATTCTGAGAGATGGATCGGTTTTCAGAGACGTATGATTACATCTGACATCTTTGCAATGTCCATTATTCTGGCCCCGTTTTTAGGATGAAGACACTCCATAGATTTTCTCATGTCTCAAAACCAAAATAAACTAAAAGTCGAAAGGCGATATTTTGATGGTAGTAGGCGATATTTTGATGCAGTAGGTTAGTCTTTGTTGGTGCAATGCACCAACAAAGACTAACCTACTGCATGAAGCGATTTACATATAATTTGCTTTTTAGGTTTACATTCTAACAAAGCTAGTCAAATGCCAGCAAGATAACGTAAAAAATATTGCCAACAGTGTGAACCATAATACTGGCATAATCATCCACAAGCTAGGCATCGTACACAGCCCACAATACACAAGTGATAATTTTACGGCATTAATAATTTCTCAGGACCATAAGCAGCATCTGCTCTTCCCGCCTGCCTCAGACATCTGCAACAGACAAGAGGAGGTGCCGGCGACGTCGCTGTCCAACAGATTAATCATTCTATTGACAACGTGTTAGCGGCATCATCTGTCAGCGCAGTCCAGGCTGGCAAGAAAACTTCGGTAATGACCCAGACAATAATTTAACACTCACAAAAATATTCATTCCCATTTGTAAGTTATGATAGGCAGCCTCGCCAAATGCATACTGTGAGTGTTTATACTTAGGTGGCGGCATAGTGAGGCATCTATCAAAATAATGAAATTAGCCCTGAACTCTTATGTTCTCAACAGGGAGGCACCTTTCCCAAAAGAGTTAATGATAATTCCTGTCGCTGTCATATTTACCCACAGCTTTAAAAAAAGACACGATGAGGTTAGGTTAATTTAGATTAAGATCTCCGCAATGCACTTATAGTACGAAATGCTTTTATAGTTTAATCCAGGCAGATGCTGTTGTTACCCTAAAAGATGAAATGTCAGTATAACATACATTTAGTGCCAGCAACAGTTGTACCACCTCAGTGACACCGATATTACACATATACAGTACATGGATCCCAGTAAGCGGACCAACTACGATAAACGCAAATAAAGGGGATGAAGACTAACAGGTTCTTAGTGACAGTGTCTTATATACTCTTATACGGGTGTTGGAGAGGGACACCTTCACGTGGTGGCACTGATATAAGCTGACGGCTCCGCTGCCAGGATAAACAAGTTTCCCTCACCTCCTGCTTCTCACCTGAAAAAGGAATGGTGAACTGCAGGAGGACAATTTCAGCCCCCAATCCACCCGATTCACGCTTCAGATGACCTGACTCCACACCAACAAGTGAATAAACATCTTTAACACGTGAATAAACATCTGTGCTGAGGTACTTAACACTGCCCAGAGTTTCTTTTTTTTATGCAAGGAAGAAGGAACCAAAGGCCACAGGCCTGCATACTGTTCCTTCCAAGAAAAAGCAAAGGCAATACAAAAGAGAGCCAAATTCAAGATCCGCTCAATTCCAGATGCCTGGACACACTGCGTTTGAAAGACTGGAGATCATAGGAAGTAGGAAA
>JAGKTI010014473.1:0-17945 GCA_018397915.1 Birgus latro | reverse complement strand
TGTGTGTGTGGGTGTGTGTGTGTGTGTGTGTGTGTGTGTGTGTGTGTGTACGGCCAAAGTATTTACCAAGGAACCGAAATACAGCTCTTAAACAATTTTCAATATCCTCTCTGTAGAGAAGTCTCTCATGCCACAACATGCCATATTCTCACTTCATACACCTCTTATGCACAGCTCAGACAGTTTCTCAGTGTCACTCATCGAAAGATCTCTGGGTGCACCCGGCTAGTGTGGCCGATTTTGTGCCGTCCAACAGAGTCATGCCCTAATAAGCCTGGGGTATCAGCAATAACAACAAGAGCAGTCCATTCACAGCCTTGATTTCTTGCCTGTAGAAATCATCATCATCTTCGTCATCACCATCATGCAGACCTCTTTCCCCTCCTATGGATGAAGTGAGGTAAAGTCCAGAGAACAAGGAAAAAATTATAAAATGAGAACCATTCAGTTAAATGGGCTACACTCATTCACATTCCATTCAGGCCTCTGGAATCCTGGCCCCACCTCACAAGCAAACTTACTACACAAGCGCTCCCCATTTACTGTATAACTTAAGAAGTAAACCAGTATCATTATTATTATCTTCCGCCATCAATGTTTGTTTCTGTACCCATAGTTACAAGGAGGAGCTTGTAGCTGGGAAGTCCATCTTGCAAATGGAAGACTCAGTTCAGTTCTTGAGCTGGTCAGACTGATGGACTCTGTTTCTCATTAGTCCGTGTTCACCCAACATTACAGTTGAGGTCTTGGATTAAATTTAACACTGACTATTGCAGAATGTGTTCTAAGGGGAGATAAAGACTTAGCAAAACTTAATTGTCTTCTTTAATAACACTCATTTAGTCAGCTGGCATTAACATCAACCTTCTTCGTCCTTGTTAGTTACAGTCTGTGGGGTTCCAGCAGATCCACAACCAGTTCAGAGGAGTCCTACCGCCGCCACTTCAATCGTAGTCTGTGCCGAGTGGTGTTTGGGTGTGCTGTGTTGTTGGTCATCCTGGCTGTGCTGGGTATTGTTGGCATCGCCGTATATCTTGGAGGTGAGACATTACCTACACCATCACCCACCCCATCACCCCACACCATCACCCCACACCATCAACCAACACCATCACTCCACACCATCACCCCACACCATCAACCAACACCATCACCCCACACCATCAACCAGCACCATCACCCCACACCATCAACCAACACCATCACCCCACACCATCAACCAACACCATCACCCCACACCATCAACCAACACCATCACCCCACACCATCAACCAACACCATCACCCCACACCATCAACCAACACCATCACCCCACACCATCAACCAACACCATCACCCCACACCATCAACCAACACCATCACCCCACACCATCAACCAACACCATCACCCCACACCATCAACCAACACCATCACCCCACACCATCAACCAACACCATCACCNCACCCAGACCATCATCCACACCACATCATCACCCAACACCATCACTCAGACTAAGCCTTCACCCACACCACACCATCATCCACACATCACCCACACCATCACCCACACCATCACCCACACCACACCATCACCCACATCACACTATCATCCACAATATCACCCACACCACAGTCACTCACACAACACTATCACCCAAACCACATCACCATCACCCACACCACACCATGAGTCAGTCACCCAAACCTTCATTCTACTTCATCATCCCACACCACACTATCATCTCATACCATCAGCCACACCATCACCCCATATCATCGCCTACATGATCACCGCCATCACCCACACCATAATCCCACACCATAGCATCACCCCTAGTCACACCATCAGCAGCACCATACATCATCACCTACACTATTGGCCCACAACATCACCCACCTCTCACTATCTCCTCACACCACCCAATCCACAGCATTATCACACCATCAATCACACATCATCACCTACACTGCCATCCAAACCATCACCCACACCACCACCTACACCAGCACCCACACCATCACCATCACCATCCTGACCTCATTCCTCCACCCAAGAATGGGGTGATGCAATCATTGTTAAATAGACCAGATTTTTATTCACTCATCATTCAAGCCCACAGAATCCTGACTGCACCTCACAGGCTGAGCCAACTACATGTCTGCACACATACTACAAAACCATGATACTGTTCTTCTGTGTAAGAAATTTGCTTTGTTAAAATTAACAAGCTTTGTACAGTAAATATATTGACATGGAGTAAAACTGGAAAACATGATACTGTTCTTCTGTGTATTGAAGTTGCTTTGTTAAAATTAAAAGGTTTTGTGCAGTAGATATATTGACAGAGATCCGTAACCCCTTCCAGCTCTGCCGATGGACAGGTGTTGTCAGATTGGAGGATAAATTTGACTAGTAACCATAGAGACTTATTCCTGCCTTACACCTAAGGGTTTTCAAATATCATGCAACCATGACTTAATATTCAAGTTACAGGAGAGTATTTTAGTTGTAGGAGTAACCCAGTATTGTCAGATGAAAGCTGCTGTTTTTGTATCGACTTCAAGTTATAGGAGTTTTTCAGTTGTAGGAGTAACTCAGTACTGTCAGATGAAAGCTGCTGTTTTTTATAGACTGCTCCATGCAGTACTGTATTACTTCCATACATACTGTCAGCTCCAACAACATGTTTTATGTGGTGCAGACCTCTTTTTTTACAGTATTCACATATTAATTTTCCTGAAATTCTGTAAACATACACTACTATAAGTTATATGTTGATTGTAACTGTACAAAATTCTCATATGGTTTTTTCCTGTCTTTTAGTGTTAACAAAAGAGGATGAAGGAGCAAAATGTAAGTAGAGATACTGTTATTTCTGTTATGAATTAAGTGTTCTCATTTTTTGTATGATCTTCATTTTGTAATAACAGATAAATTGTCTTATATGAAATATTTGAAATGTACTTGTACAGCAATCAAAAAAATCCAGTGTTTACAGAACACCACCTTATCCAAAGGCTTTTTGTAAGGAATTTGATGACGCATGTTACGAAAATGGAATTTTTCTGAATATCCACATTGCATGACGTATATTTTGTGTTCAGATTATAAACATTTCTATTTAGTTTTTTTTTTCTACTGTTTTCCCATCTTGTACACTGTGTCGTTGAGTTCATATCTTCATGATGTTTATTGTAAAGATGTTTGTAATGTATTGCTGTTTTCTCCAGTGTGAGTTATTATCATCAGTCATTTAATAGTCACAAATTAACTGGATATCAAAGCTGAATTCTTTACTTTGTCCATGTAAACTTGGTGTCATCTTATTTTATTTTATTTGACAGACGAGGTTGTGTATGGTGGTGAGTTGGGTGTGACACGAGGTGACTCCTGGTTGGCAGACCTTGCTGTGCTAGACTCACCAGCCTTTAGAGCCAAGGCAGCCAAGTATGAAAAGATGGTGCGTCTGTCTTTGTCCAGTGTTTACCATGGTATATTTGCACCAGTAGTAAAAGTTTTCTTTCTACATAACTATTGTATCTATATCCAGACACCTTAATTTTGGAGGATGTGGTCATGAACAAATTGCCTCTATGTTACCTTTTCCTCTGTTATCAGGTTGCCCTCCCTGCAGCTCATGCCAGCTTCATTCATATACCTCTGCATCCCATCATTCCATCCTCACTGTGCCTCTCTCACTCTTCCCCTCCACTTCACTTAATCCTAGTCAGTCTCTCATTCTTCATTCTCTCCACATGATCAAACCCTCTTAAGGTGCTTCTCCTAACACTTTCCAGCACATTCACATCAATGCCACAAATGTTCCATAACTTCCCCACTTGTCTGTATGCAACATTTACTTTGACTATTATTTGCACTAGTAGTGAGTTTGGAGAACTATATTCCCTTTACTCTAACTTGGTCTAATATTGCCATCTCTCCACCTTGAATGATGAGTAGTAACAATAGATTATGATGATAAATGTTTGAGTGTTATCAGTGCTATTGGTTTAGGTCTGCATTTCATGAAATACAGTGTGTGGTACTCTACACTATAATGTATTTATTTGCCATTAATCATACAGTATATTAAATTGCCACTAATCATACAGCATATTAAATTGTAGAGAGTATACATGACAGTTTCTTTATACTGTATACTGTATTTTTGTATCTTATTTTGATCTTTGTTCAGAGAAAACACCAAATGCTTGCCTGCTAAACTTTCACTGTTGCTTAGAATTTGCACTAATGGTTGTATTTAAAAAAAAAAAAAAAAACTGGGATATATCCCTGACATTAATGAAATATAATTAAGCATCAATGCAGTGTGGATTAAATGAAGCTATATTTTGTGTTTAGCTGCGGGAAGTTTATGAGAAGAGTTACCTGAAGGGGTCGCTAAGGGATGTGAGAGTAGTGCGTTTCCAGAAAAACAAATATAGCAGCAATAATCGAGGCCTGAACCTACACTTCCAGCTCTTCTTAGATCGACGTAAGATGCCCAGGTAAGGTGAGCAAGAGAGAGAGAGAGTGAGAGGGAGGTGGATAACAGGAGGACACAAGGAGGCAAAAGAATGCGAGACAAAGGGAAAGGTATGAAACTAAGAAACAGAGAGATGAATGATCTAAGATAGGAAAGAGGACCATAAGTAAAAAGTCATTAACACTCATAGGCTCCTGGGACTTGCTTTGGTAAAGTAAAATAATCTGGTGTTAGCCAGAAGAGAATACTAGAGTTGTCCTAATCATGAGATGATTAAAAAAACTTACCTACAGTTAATTATTAGGATAATGATAAATGAATGAATGAATTTAATAACATTGCACCTATATCATTGCTGACTACCATAGATTCTTATATTCTTTACAGAACCTATTATACATCGAGATTTCTTTTTTCCTAGTGGTTTTCATCAACTACTAAGTGTAATAACCGAATGAAACTGAACAAATTAATCGCTGGTCTGGCCGAGATTTGATCACAGGCCCTCGCAATCTACGTGCTCGCATGTTACCACTGAGCCAAAGAGAGAATCCCCGCTTTGCCTTTAAGTAACGTCTTGGGCTTTTATAGACCCCATTACATCACTCTTTCCTCCCCTTGATGATTAATTTGGTGAGTTTCGAACACATGGTATCATAGCATCGGAGGCCACCACTGGGGACACTGCAGACCACACCGAACAGCTCATCCCTGGGATGTAAGGACTAAGATGCTGTCAGCTAACCAACAACATTATTGCCCTTCTAGCCCTAAGTCACATGCCACATTGCTGCCAACCAGTGTAATAACTGAAATGAAACTTAACAAATTGATCACATTGTTTGACTGAGATTCAATCTCAGGCCCTCGTGCTACACATGCACTCGTTTTACCACTGAGCCAAAGAGAAGATCCCCAAGAGGGAATCCCCACCTCTAGGCAATGTGGGTTTTCATAGACCCCATTACATAACAAGTAATTAGGTGATTTTGGCCCTTGGCTTAACACTGAAATATGGAAAACAACAGCTGTATCATAGTCAACCTCAGTATGGGATTTCGAAAGAGAAAGCATAGCATAATTTGTTCTTTTTTTAATCCGTGTATGTATTTCAGCCATGTTGACAACACTGAAGCAGCTGTGGAGGATGTACTGTTGCAGGAGCTGATGAGTCTTGAGCCCATCGCCTTCCAGAGTGTGGCTGTTGACATAGACTCCCTCTGCCTGGAAAGTAAGCTTCTGTTTTATTATTTTCCTTTACTATACAATATACAGGTAATTGTTGTTATGTGTTGCCTTTTTAAAAGTTCATTTTTCCTTCTAAGTCCACAGTAGATTACAAAAATAGTTTCTATTAATGTTGTTGTTGTTGTTGTCCCAGGCTCTTCTGAACATGAACCAAGTGGATTGCAGGTTGAAGTTCCCCCCCTCCTACAGTCCACTCTCCTCCTTTTGGGGGACAGGGAAGAGTCAAGAGATGTTTGTATGACTGAGCAGCAGAGCCACAGGTTGAAGTTGCCTCCCTCCTACAGTCCACTCTCCTCCTTTTGAGGGACAGGGAATGAGTCAAGAGACGTTTGTATGACTGAGCAGCAGAGCCACCCAGTTATGCCACTTGTGAAGGCATCCCTCTCCAAAACCTCTCAATATGAGTTCCATTGCTACCTGTTAAGCTATCTTTCTATTGCCAGATGCCTTAATCCCATAAGGGATGGCCACAAACAAATTGCCTGCACGTTGCCCTGTTCCCCGTCATTTCATTGCCCTGCTCCCATCTCACACTCCCCTCTCTCATATACCTCTCTACTCCATCCCTCCATCTCATCCTTGGCCTCCCCCTCCCTCTCCCCGCCTCCACCTCACTCACATACACTCTCCTCATCAGTCTCTCACTCTCCATCCTTTCCACATGGCCAAACAATCTCAGTGTGTTTCTCCTAATGCTTCCTATCACATCTGCATCCACACCACAACACTCCTTCACTTCCTCATTTGTCAGTCTGTCTCTCCATGTGACTCCACATGCTCCTCTCAAATGACTCATTTCCACTGCTCTCACTCATGACATCTGTCCCTCCAACAAAGTCCAAGTGTCACTTCCATACGTTAGAGTTGGTATCACAATACTGCCATGTAGTAACTTTTTCACTTCCCTGCTCACTTCCTTGTTTCTTATCACTGCTTTCAAGGAACCAGCAACCTTTCTTCTTTGTTGTACCCTTTCAAGCACTTCACCCTCTAAACTTCCACTCTTACTCCTCACATTACCCAAGTACTTAAATGCACTCTCATTTTCCATTTCCTCCTCATCCAACCTCATTGTACATTCACTGATGTCAATTCTCTCGAAGTTAAGCTGATTGAGTATTTTTTCCCAGTTTACATTACAAATGTAAAAAGTGTGATATTTTGGAAAATATCTTTGACACATGATGAGGACTGTGAGTCCCATTTAGGCCTCTGAGATGTTCAGACAGTAAAAAAATTGTCATGCAGGAGAGATCCAATGTTATCTCAACCCATTACTGTGCAGCACTATTTTATATTCTCAGAAGAAATGGAGGGAGAACAAATGGAGTATGCTTTATCATCCATGCCACAGCAGGAGGAGGTGCAGGTGACTGAGATGAGGGACTCAAGCAAAACACGTGAAAAGAGGCAACATGTAACAAAGACTGACCAAGTTTATTTCCTCAGGGCAAATGGAGGGAGAACCATTGGAGACAGCCCCCTCCCCCCTGCCACAACAAGAGGAGGTGCAGGTGATTGAAGTTGAGGGTACACAGCAGGCTCCAGGGGGCACTATTATGGTCCGCAAACCACCCAAGATGGATCACAGGGGTGATGTACTGGTGGGTTACATCATATTTGTACATTGTAGTCTGTTTTTTTGCTCCTAACAGAACTGGGCAACTCCCACAGCTTGAATTCAAAGTCATGGCTGTTTGAAATTTGATGAGCCTTAACTATGAGGTACATATGAGTGTCCTTAGTTACTCTCCAAACTGGCCTTCCAGTTTGACTACATTTGGCCATCAGCTGAGCTAAAAGGGGTTAGGGATTTTCACAGGAGAACAAATCTAAATTCTGCTCATCCTTGAATCCTACCACTATATACAGGAAAGATATAGCCATGGTTTCACACTAAAGAAAGTTATACTTTCCATTGTTACAGTGGTAGTTTAAAGGGTTGTTAGTTAACATAAGATACCTACTCTCTTCCTTTTATTCATCAATGACCTTCTAAGCTGTACATCTAACCCTATCCACTCATATGCTGATGATTCCACCCTTCACCTTTCCATTCGGTTCCCGCAACGTCCATCTCAGCAGTTGCTTCAACAAAAGAGGGATGAGGCTATGGCACACCTAATGTCTGATTTGGCTCGTATCTCTGATTGGGGTAAAAATAATCTTGTTATTTTCAATGCATCAAAAACTCAGTTCTTACACATATCGACCCGACAAAATCTTCCTCAGGATTACCCACTAGTGTTTAATAATGAACAGTTATGTCCTGCATCATCCTTGAACATGCTTGGGATTTCATTCTCTCAGGATTTGTCTTGGAAAGAACATATTACATCTCTTGTGAAATCTGCTTCCAAGAGATTAGGTGTGCTAAGCCGATTCCGTACTTTCTTTACCCCTGCACAGTTGTTGACCTTGTACACGGGTTTTATTCGCCCGTGTATGGAGTACAACTCTCATGTGTGGGGTGGCTCCCCACATGCAGCTCTTCTCAAAAGGGTGGAGTCAAAGGCTTTTCGTCTCATTAACTCTCCTTCTCTTACTGATTCCCTTCAACCATTGTCTCTTCGCCGCAATGTTGCATCTTTATCTCTCTTCTATCGCTACTTCAATGGTCACTGTTCCTCTGAACTGTCTGCTTGCATCCCTCCACCTCTACGACGGGCACGTAGTACCCGTCTAGCAACAAACTCTCATCCCTTTTCTGTCCAACTCTCTAATGCAAGAGTTAACCGTTACTCCCAGTCTTTCATTTATGCAACTGGTCAACTCTGGAACTGTCTTCCTCTGTCTGTATTTCCTACTTCCTATGATCTCCAGTCTTTCAAACGCAGTGTGTCCAGGCATCTCGAATTGAACGGATCTTGAATTTGGCTCTCTTTTGTACTGTTTTTGCTTTTTCTTGGAAGGAACAGTATGCAGGCCNAAAAAAAAAAAAAAAAAAAAAAAAAAAAAAAAAAAAAAGCTATGACACTGTTACTCATGCAGTGTGAAAAATTTTTGAAGTGCCACCAACTGTTTTGTGTGAAAGCATGTCGTACTGTGATGTATGAATAGCTAACTATGGCTGTCTTACTGTAGTGTGTGATATTTTGTATGGAAAGCGTATGGTGTATGGAATACACTATATTGTATTCATTCTTTCCTATCAGGATGTTTGATAATTACTGTAACAGCTTGTTATATTCTATCTTCATTTTTAAAGTTATTTACCAGTATGTGCTAATGTTTAAACTTTTGAGATGCAGCCAGGATCTGGAGGACTTGAATGATATATGAATGAGTGGCCCATTTTACTGGGCATGCTGTGGACAGTTTTCCCATTTTTGGTACTTCTCTTTCCTTGATTTTTTTATCCAACCTCACTCCAGCTTTCTATAAGAAAAGGGTCATGATTGATGATGATGATGATTACCAGTTTGACAATTTCTTTCTTCAGAGTGTGGATGATGATGCAGAGAGCAGCACAGTGACAAACCTTGTATACCAGTTTGGCCCATGGCGACCCATCAACCCCTACAGTTCCTACATCCCATCTCCATCTCCTCCAACTCTCACTCACCAATACTCTGCCCAGCACCCCCTGTCTTCCCTCCCACACCATCACCAGCCTTCACTCCACACTCCTCATGTTGAAGTTAAAACAGATGAATCAGTATTAGAGACATCTAAACAGTCTACACATTCCACAGCTACAACTGTCATCACCCCAACCACCACCACCACCACCACCACCAAAACTGCCACAACTAGTACTCCTGCCACCACTACAACTACCACCACTACTACAACCACTACTCCTCCACCTACAACCACCACCACTACCACCACCACTACCACCACAGTACAAACAACCATAACATCAGAGACCACCACACAGTATTCTCAGCTTTCTCAGTTTTATGAAAGGCTTGGCATTATTGATGAGTCAGCCAGTAAAGATATAAGAATGACAACCAAAAGAAACCCATCAAAAGAGGAGTTGCATGAATTCCTGAGTGACCTTGCCTACTACACAACCTCTAGGCCACAGCCACAACCTGATGTGCCTCACCCTCAAGCACCTGTGGTCTCCTCACATGTTAACACACCACTACAATCTCTGAGAGGGGATGAACACAGACAGCCAAATATTCCAAGCCATGAGGACAAGCTAGTGACATTCCAGAGTGTGATGGATCATAACAGAGGGAGACCAGTGCATTCTGGTTCTCACACTGCTCATGATGCCACCACTGCCTCCCTGCACACACCTCCAGTACCTCAAGTAACATCCTATACTGGGGTAAGGAATCCACTACCTCCCAGACCTCCCCCAGCATTCAGGTTTCCCTTGGACAAGTTTCGGTACCCAGTCACCACCACCCCTGCACCAATCCTGTACACCACGAGGTCCACTCCTTTCAGCATCTGGGACTTGCTTACTACCAAGAAGCCACTAATACTGAATACTGAGCTGGTCACCTCCACCAGTACTGACATACAGTTTGGCTCATCAGATGAAGTTGCTCATCCATTGGTTGCAGAAGAGGAGACAACCCCTGATCATGGACCATTGTTTGTTCCACACAGCAGCAGTTCACTATCACCCATCTACCACCCATCTGCTGGTACCACAACTGCTACTGATCATCATGGCCCAATTTACCAGTCAAGCAGTGAGCCATCACCATTGAGAGACTTCACTGAGGACAATAATTATGTCACAGTCCCAGTCATTTCTGGAAACAATGTGCGTTATATGCTAGTTAACAGGACACGAGCAAATTATCCCAATGTTGTCATAGTAAACCTGCAGACAACTCCAGTGGGGAGCGTCACCACTCCCATGACCCCAACACGTGGTGACTCAAGAAGACTCAACACAAAGTACCTAGAAGATGCATTTAAAGCTGTATTGCAGAATTCAAACTACAGAGGTGTTGATGGGGCAATTCACAGTCAAGAGTCAAGTTCTGCTCAACGTTTTTCAAATAGGAGAGGAAAGCCAATTGATCTTGATGTTCCTGACTCGCCAGCACCTCTCACTGATAGCCGAGGCAATGATTCTGTGCCACTGTGGTCTGTTTTAAGGAATTTAAGTCAGGTTTACCTCTCTGATCCAGCAATTATACAACAGCTAAAATATTTTGAGCAGGCTGCCCTTGCTGCGGTAGGCAAACACGGTTCAACAGCTAGACCATCTCAGCCCACAGAAGCAACATCTGTACCACTTAAGACACCATTTTTCTACCACCTTCAGAACTTTCCTGGCAGTCCAGAGTTAGTCATTAACCCTCAGTTTCAAAGTCCAGAGAGTGTCACACCTCAGCCCAACAATGGCTACATGTATATCCCCATACATGATGCAAATAACCAAAAATACCCTGTAAATATTTCCCCCAAGTTGAATACTGCACTGAGTAACAATCCAGTGAGTGTAGTTCTGGATAATGTCACTTCCCAGCCCCCCACAACAACTTGGCCACACTTCCAGCATCACAGCCAGCCCAATACAGATCAGACACATGCTGCCCCACCATCATCTGTGCCCTACACCACCTTGTTCATGACTGGTGTGGGAGGCAAGAGCTCCTCAGTGCCTCAGATCATCAGTGTGTCCAGCAGATCACCCTCCCCTTCCACTACTAACTCTCCTATACACACATTTGTTCTCAAGGATGGACAAACCATGGAGGAGCTGCTTCAGGAAATATTTGATACCATTGCCCTGGAAGAAGAAAATGAGACCTACCCTTCAACTGGCTCCCCTCTGCCAGAGAGTTCTAGTGCATCTAGCACAGAATCTAAAACAACTGGTCAGACTTCAGATGTGAGAGACAGTCTGCTTGAGTCTATAAACCAAATTATATTCCAGCATTTGCACTCAGTGACTGGATCTCCAAAAGGTTCAACTGATCACACAACCACAGAAAGTACACCAGAGGAGGCCATTGTTTCCACCGCTTCCAGTTATGATAGAGATGAAGAAGGGTCTGTGTCAAAGTTATCAGTGTCCGAAGAACATGCAAAAAATGTTTCTGAACCAGCAGATTCACAAGAAAGCCTTAAAGCTAATGATTCTGAGGAAGATGAAAAGCCCAATTCCCATCAAACCATCAAGCCATTCTTCACACTAGGATCACCTAAGCCTTCATTCAGTTTAGCTAATAACTTGGCAGCATTGTCCACCCTCTCATCACATACACGTCCCCAGTCCTCTCGCCCATCTATACCACCAACCTTCCTGACCACCAGCAAGCCTCCCACAACACACAGCTACAACCTTGAACTGTTTCCTGTCATGACACGACCGATGTCACCCATCCGGCCTCCTATCACCACACAGCAGCCTTATGAGATTCTGGATGATGGTGATAATGAGATTAAAACAACAATTGGGGTTGATACAAGCACTGAGGATCGAACTGAGACATCAGTAGATGTTTCTTACAGCGTCCACAGTGGCACAACTGAGTACATCTATATCAGGAATCATACAGGTTAGTGCTTACAATGATAGTGGTAGTTGTAGCCTCAGGTTCATTTGAAACATGAATCTGGTGGACTACAGGTTGAAGCTCCCCTTCTCCAACAGTCTTTCATCCTCCTCATGGGGATAGTGAGAGGGTTGAAGGATGTTTGGATAACTAAGTAATTCCATCACCAAGCTATGTCACTGCAACCACATAAAGACATACTTCTTCAGCACCAGTGCCTGCAGTTGATTTTATCATTACCAGTGGCTGTGGTTCTGTATTGTGAAGTGTTTAGAACACATCGACAAGAAATTTTTGTGGTTCAGGTATACATTAATAAGCCTTCATTATATCATCTTCTTTACCTTCATTTTTTTTCCAGTACATCCACAGTAAAAATTAGAAAAATAGACTGTTAATGTTTTGTTCCTGTCATTAAAGTAGATTTGCCAGTTTCACTCCAGTTTACAGAATCATTTGTATGGAAGAGTTTTGATATACTGTACCGCAATATGTACATGATGCAAAACAAGTAGTATGGGTATACTAATAAAGGTGTATTTTTCTCAACAGTTCCCTGTCATAGTCCAACTCAGTTCCTGTGCAGGAGTGGTGAATGTATCTCAGAATTTGCTCGGTGCAACCTTGTACAAGATTGTCGTGACTCTTCCGATGAGAGCAACTGCACCTGTGCTGACTTTCTGCGCAGCAAGTTCCTCAGTCGCAAGATTTGTGATGGTATTGTGGACTGTTGGGATCACTCTGATGAGAGCAACTGTGGTACGTCATTAAACTCCAGAATGCAACGTTAGATCACTGCTTCACTTTTTCCCTTCTCAGTTAACTTTTTTTTTTTTTTTTTAGGTTGTGACATCCATCACTGTATTTGTAATGACAAACTTGGCCTATAGCATACAAAAGGTTGGAGACCACTTGCGTAAAACCAGGATTCTGGGGCTGTGAATGATGTGTGTGAGTGAGTGTCTGGCCCATTTCACTGGGTATGCTCCCCCTGTTCTTTCTCTTTCTTTGCTTTCTGAACCCCACCTTATCTCATCCTTAAGTGGAAAAAAAAATCATGATAATGATAATGATGATGAGAATGTTGGCATTTTTTTTTTTTTATTCCTTAGGTAGGGAAAAGAGATCAGGATTATACAGATGAACATAATATACCGTACATGTATTCTTGTGAGTGATTCCTTAGGTGGGGAAAAGGGGTCAGGATGATAATGATGTTGATGATTTTTTTTTTTTTTTTTTTGATGCATTAGAGTGGTGCCATCCTGGTCAGTTCATCTGTGGTGGGTCCCGTGAGTGTGTTGATCGACAGCGAGTTTGTGATGGGACGCTAGACTGTCAAGGTGGTGAGGATGAACGCTCCTGTGTCACCATCGCACCAGACACTGATGCTGCTGACTCACTCAACTATTATGATGAAGGTAAGATCCACTGTTGTTGTTGTTGTTGTAGTAGCTGTAATACCAGCAGTAACAGCAGCAGCAACAGTTGTTGTTGTTGTTGTTGATGTTATTATTATAGATTATCCCCAGTTTGTCTAGCTGAGCAGACATGCTGTTAAAGTGACATGATAACGTCGTAATATATTGTATTGCAGGATGTGTGCCAGCAAAATGCTACATTATATTAAACAGCTGTAAGTAAGGCATGCATTGGGTTCAAGAATAAGGGATTAAAGGGATGAAAGCCACACATTTCTGACTTTAAAAACTTCATAATTAGTTGTGAGGAATTTATGTGAAGAAGAGGTATTAATTCAGCAATAAATTAATTATGAAACAACATAAATTATAGTGAAACAAACTAAACAAGGACTAAACATACTCTTCTTGCAGGGTACTTAATGGTGCGCAAGAATGGTGTGTGGGGAAAGCTGTGTCTGGAGAACTTTGAGCGTGTCACCTCCCGAGCAGATGCTGCTTGGACTGTCTCAGACTTGGGACAGGCTGTTTGCAAGACTCTCACTTTCAGGTAATGTATGCCTAACGCCTTAGTATGATAACATTTATTTTTTGTCCATAACATTTTCAGAGAGACCTCACCTTTTCTTCCATGATCTACCAACTCCTGTCCTTCAGTGTTGATGACCCAACATTAGTCTAAAACTCAAACTTTAAATCAGTCTAAAACTCAACAAGTGGTTGATCAGCTCCAACACTGCTCATACGCACTAGAACACTGGCTTACACAAGATGGAGTGACTGCTTCACCAGTGAAATTTGCCATCACTCTCTTAACTCCAGACAGATATGACTCTCAAACAAACCCTCATGTCTCCATATTAACCAGTCACTCCCTCTGAAGAGAAGTCTTAGATATATTTTTTATACATGCGTGACTTTTTCTCAACATCTGTGCAACATCAGCGGAAAAGCATCTGATAAACTCAGTGCCTTGAAAACACTCACGGGCACTGTTTTTGGACAGCAAAAGGAATCACTAAAAGCAGTCTGTGAACAGTTCATTCAAATGATATTGAATTATACAAGACTAGGCTAGGTGTCCCACCTTTGTTGTTGTTCCTGTTGTTGCTGAAGTAGCCCCAGGATTATCTGGACAAGAACTCACTTTACTTACACAAAATTGGCCACTTCAGTCAAGCCCAGAACAAACCGACAGAGATGAAGATTCATTGGTATTAGCTCACCTTGATATCTGTTACTGACAGTTTATATTAGAAGCTTTAGGAAGAGCTTCAGTATCATTTCAAGCACAGTGGATTATATCAAGTCTCTCCTTGGCTTTTAGGCATAGTGAGATGAATCCCTCCTTCTAACTGTATCTTTGTGCAATGATGGGTATGGAGGCTTCACACTCCCTCATATGGTGCCTCCACAATCACTTAACAGATGGAAAGGCCATTATATTTCACTTGCACTAATGTATATTGTGATTAGTTGATAAGACTGACAAGAAATAATGTGGCTCACAGTTATGAGTGATGTAAGTTAACTCTTCTTTTAAATCTTTTGGATTCTGACAGTAACTTCAGTCGTGTCGAGAGAGAGGAGGATGGCCGGCAGGAGATGAGACTTTCAGCTCGTCAGCCACGACCACCTGGCCGCCCAGCCGGTATATACAGGCCAGATCTCTCCCGTCCCATGTACTCTACCCAGACATACTTTGAAATCCAATTGAGAAATTCACAGGCCCCTCCATCACGTGGCAGGGCCCTACGTTGGGAGAGGAGGGAGGGAGAAGAGAGAAGTTGGCAGGGCAGAAGAGTAGATGACCGATCCTGGGAAAGATCAAGTGGAGGGACTAGAAAAAGGGAAGGGAAAATGCACAGTGAGACGATGTGGGAGAGGCAGGGAGGGGGCCTGGGACTTTCTCTGGACTTTGAGAGGACGTCCTGCCCCAAGCGGGATGTGGTGAAGGTGGCGTGTGAGAGTCTGCAGTGTGGCATGCGACCACGGGCGGTCAGTCACCGGGCCAGGTGGGTAAACTGTTGATTTCTGCATTCTGTATCTTTTTACTACTCTGTTTTTGCTCTTTCCTCATGCATTACAGAAAATCCTTGTTATTATGTCATTCCTTTTTTCTGTTAATCAGTAAATGATAATAATATTGCCAGTTAAAGTTCTATTGATACCTGTAAAGCTGGTTAGCCATTTCTCCAATTTACAGTGCTAAATATAAGAAGAGAGTTTTGCTATTTTGGAACATATTTTTTATATTTAACAAGGACCATTTACTTCACACCATTTACCCATTTGTGTAAACAGTGCTGTAAAATTTCACTCTTGGACTGATAATGGAAGACTTAGGCTGATGAAGCCAAACTTAGGTACAGATGAACTTTTGTTGCAAGGAAGTTTTTCTGTATATAATGAATATAGTCCAGAGTGCAGATAATTCTTTAAAAATATATAATAATAATAATGATAATGTAATACCCCTCAGTATGACAGGCCATTTCCAAGCTGAATGAAATTTTCAGGTGACATTTGGAGTGAACTAAAAATGATGATACCTTGCTTCACAGGATTAAGAAGATGGAAGGATATTTAGTGTATTATGTAGACTATGTAGCCTACAAGTTCATTAGGATGGTTTAGACATATAGAGAGAATGAGAGATCAGTTGTGATGAATGTTGCATAGATATGAATGTGAATGGGGAGTTTTTTGTAGGAAGACCAAGGAAAACATAGGATCAAGTCCTGAAAACAGATCTCAAGGTTATGGAGCTTGACAGTGAAGAGGTGGAGAGGACAGAGGGAGATGAGAGAAGAGGAGAGAAAAAAAGGGGAGCAAAGAAGGGGGAGAAAAGCAGAGAGAGAGAGAGAGAGAGAGAGAGAGAGAGAGACAGTGAGAGAGGGGAGAGGAAAGGAGAGAAGATAGGAAGGGAATAGGGAAATTGTGTGAGGAAAAGAGTAAAGGAGATGAGAAGAAAGAGCAACAGAGAGGAATAAGGGAAGCATGGAACACTGCCTTGTATAATATAATTTGTGGATGTAAATATGGTATCAGTGTTATTGTTGCTGTTGTTGTTATTGTTGTTGTAGCTGAATAATTACCCCTTGCAGGTATTACAGGAGTAATGGCGCACGTGTCCCGCGGTAGGTAACAACCTCTTCACATCACTGTCTCTCTGGTGTCTGGTGTAGTTTTTTCTTACTGCACAGATCTTTGCATGAAGACTTCAACCTAATTTATTTCTGACACACATGGTTTTGTATCCTTTCTTCTTTCTTTCTATGTCCACAGTAATTCTTTTGCCCTCTTTCTAAGTCTTCGTTCTCTTTCTGTCTGACTTTCCTTTCCCTTTCTGTCAGTCTCTTGTTTTTCTCTAACCCTGCTTTAGTCAGTTTGTTTTCAGCTGATGGAACTGGACCACTCCCACAACTTAATTACAAAGTCATGGTTAGATAAAATTTGATGAGCCTCAGTAATGAGATTCAACTGAGTCTTCTTGGCTACTAATCAAACTGGACCTCCAATCTGACTACATTTAGCCATGAACTGATATGAAGAGGTACTGTGATCTTCATCAGGTTAGAGCAAATATGCTGTGGCCGCCAACAGTCTGGTACACTTCCAAATCCGGGTTATTATGAGAACCATCTTGAAATCATCCAAATGGCAACGTTCTTCTTTTTTCTATTTTTTTTTTCTGCTACCACCTAACAGTGTTTCATTTTATTCAGCATTAGTATGACCTGTGGTAGTGAAGGGAGTAGAATTTACAGCACCATTTGTATGGAACAATTGATGATATTTTGGAAGCTCTATCTACCCTATGATTCAGAGCATTATCCTTTTCCTGTTTCTCCCACATACCAGTAGTAGCATTTATCTTCAAGTATATAGTCAAACTTCTGAGGACAGCCTGTACAATGATTCTCCATTGGTTTTTATTCTGCATCCTTCTGGCAGCTTTGACCAGCTCCATCCTCTCCTTTTTGTCCTCTTCTCCCAGTTTTTGTTCCTCCATCTCTGATTTGCATCATATCAGTCAGCTTACAACACCCATAGTTACAGTAGATAATGTAAACCACTTTCCCGTACATCTTAGATCATCTCACTCACTGCTTTCTTTCCACACCCCCATTTTTTGCTGAATACTCTGACTTCCTTGTCTGGACTAAGACAGTCTTTTAGCCATCCACTGAGCATGTAAAAAAAAAAATATATATTTTCCCTCATTCTTTTCTATCGAGTACAGTGATCCTTGGATATAAAGATTTTTGCCATTAACATCTTCACTCCTGCCATTATTGCACATTTTTTGGCTCAAAATCATTAT
>JAGKTI010014472.1:0-21625 GCA_018397915.1 Birgus latro | reverse complement strand
CTCTCTCTCTCTCTCTCTCTCTCTCTCTCTGGAGAGGAATTGACCTGTGGATTAACGCGGTCAGTCTGACCCGCTCACCTGATCCATCCCTCGCTGAGTGTGGCAGCGTCGGAAAGCAACTATGCCAAGTCTTGCGGTATTTATAAAATGTCATTGTTATTATAAAAAAAAAAAGACATTTATAACACTATATAGCTATAATAAAGAATTAAATATATATATATACTGTAAATAAATTTCATTTAGAAGTAGTAAATAGCTGAATAATTAAGACAGAGAGGTGTGTGTTAGTATAGACTTGACAACGCCACAGGAGGGTTAATTCCCATGAGGGGCAACGCCCAAACGATCCCGACATTTTGGGCGGACTATAGGTGAAAGTTCCTCCTCCTCCTCTTCGATTCGAATTTTCGTCCTATCTCGCCAGCTCATGGTGCTGAGAGAGGGAGTTAACTCTTATTTCAATACTGTCTCATTCTGTACTTGACATGTGACCTCTAGTTTCATTAACAACTTATCATCCACCTTACTACTTTCACTAGACCAAACCACAAAATATATTTAAGTTGTTTTTCCATGTCGATATTCATTCTATTATCAGTGAAGAATAATAATTTTGCTAGTCCTCCAGGAGCTTAAAAATCATTCTAGAAATATTGCGAGATTAAATGGGCCTCCAGAGTACTGTTATTGAGGGATTCTATCTCGATTCATTCATCCACTATAACAATATCACACAACAAAATCTTATCCCACAAGAACATCACATCTCACAACAATATCTTATCTCACAATAATATCTTATCCCACAACAATATCTTATCCCACCGCTTTAGCCACCAGTGTAGGGCTCTGATTTCTTGGTTGCCCACTAATACTAAGACAAATTAGCCACCAGAGTAGCGCTAAGACAATTTCTTGTTACTCACTGTAATGATCAGAGACCTTGAGAAATATCCTGCCACCACCCAGCGTAATGCTGGGAATTTATTCCACCAGGGAAATGATGAGGAATTTTGCTATCAGTACACTACACAGAATTTGATTTGCCACCAGCCTGATGGTCAGACAATAGAGACTATGGGAAATAGGGTGGCGTGATCTTATTGACACTTTAGAGATTAAGAGAAATAGGGTAGCATGATCTTATTAAGAGTGCGTAAGTAGATATATTAGCACACCTTGCGGCCACTCAATCTCACGAGTGCTACTCCTTAGATTAGAGGATGGCATAATTCAAACTCAAAGTGACAACCTAAAATTTACTAAATAATAAGAACAAAGAAAAACAACTAATATTAGAAACAGGAAATAATTTACTCTTTGGACTATGAATGAACCAGTACTGAAAGGCGAATTACTCATCGAATTGAGAATGACACGACACTAAGCAGACGAAGTATAATCAGTGATCTATAACTCTAAGAATATGAATCTTCACAACAAAATTAATATTCAAAAGAAACAGAAACACATGAATAAGAATCTTCACAAGCAGAATTAACATTCAAAATGGTAGTGATACATTTGAATATGGTAATCCCGTGGTCTCAGATGGACTCTTCAGGAAGAATATACAAAACATTATCACCAAAGAATATTCTCTCAAGTCTAAATAAATATACAGAATACCTCAAAGATCACGTGTAAATTTGACACAATATTCAATATTCTGTTAGGGTTGAACAGGTACTGTACCTCAGCTCGAAAATCTTATACAGTTAGAAGCAGTATATCAAATGGATGGATTATTCAAAGTGGACCAGCCGATATTCACTTGGATCACGTGAACTGGAGGAGGGGGGGAATGCAGTGTGAGACGGGCATTAAGCAGTTAGACCCAGAGCCAAGCGGCTCCGGTACCCGCAATATGCAGTCAGTGGAGGAAGACGGCGCTATCATAATCAGTATAAGAGGGACAAGGGGAAATATCACCAAGTTAATTCACTGATGTATACGAGGATTTACACCACACGAATACGAAAGGGAGAGAGAATATATGGAGGAAGACGGCGTTATGCCGGTTTCATGCAAATCCACGGCTTTTATAACCTCGGTTATCACAGTATCAAGAATTGGCTATGACTGATTACTTTGCAACAGTAATGTCTTTTGAAAAATCTCTAAAGAATATTAAAAATACGTTTGCACTTGACACACACAGAGAATTGACTAACGATGTTTAAAATTTTTGAAATAAGTGTATGGGAACTTTACATCGAAGCCGAGACGAATGAAAATCTGAACAAGCTATTGCTATGCTCGCGGTTGTTGGGCTTGCGTGACTGACAACACAAGTGTAAAAATGCATATTTTGCGATTACAAATGACTATTATCTGCAATTAGAACTCAGATAAAAGGGGAGTACTATTACTATTGACATATAAATTCCTGGATTAGAGTACGAAGACAGACACTCTTGCTAAAGCTTCGCGGCTAGGCGGGTTCGCTGGGAAATCGACTGATCCACATGTATTAAGTCAATCATATTCATTACAGATGCTGGACTCAATACTATCAATAGTGGAGTCATATTCACATTATGAATATCAACCAAGACTAAACTGGAATATGTAACTTAACGGCTAGACATTGCACTGTGCAGACAATAATATTGAAGTTTAGGGTTACACTTACATTACCTTATACTAACTTATACTACACTTAAGCTATACTTAAAATCAAGGCACTACAAAACCACGGCTTTTCTGATGATTTTATCGTCCAGTTAGCCAATTGTCCCACCTATTCCCGAGCGAAGACTCGACAGTGCCAAGTCATTTCTGGCTGAACTCACTCCGATGGTGCCAATCACGACTGAATGACTTCTCTGTCAGACGCCTTAATCCCGAAAGGGGTGGCCACAAACAAATCGCCTCCATGTCGCCCTGTCCCCCTCCATTTCACTGCCCTGCTCCCAGCTCACACCCCCCCTCTCATACACCTCTCCTCCATCCCTCCACCTCATCCTTGGCCTCCCTCTCCCTCTCTCCCCCTCCATCTCTCATATACACTCTCCTCGTCAGTCTTTCACTCTCCATCCTCTCCACATGACCAGACCACCTCAGTGTGTTTCTCCTAACACTTTCTATCACATCCACATCCACAGCACAACACTCCTTCACTTCCTCATTTGTCAGTCTGTCTCTCCATGTGACTCCACATGCTCCTCTCAAATAAATCATTTCCACTGCTCTCACTCTTGACCTGTGTCCCTCCCAAATGGTCCAAGCTTCACTTCCGTATGTTGGAGTTAGTATCACAATATTGTCATGCAGTAATTTTTTCACTTCCATGCTTACTTCCCTGTTTCTTATCATTGCTTTCAAAGAATCAGCAACCTTTCTTCTTTGTTGTATCCCTTCAGTCACTTAACCCTCTAAACTTCCATCCTTACTTATCCGAGAACACACACACACACACACACACACACACACACACACACACAGGCCACCTTTACTCTGCATTTTCAGCCTACTACCGCAAACCACTGGTTCCCATTTCTAGTTAAACTTTCATATTTGATCTTCCCACCCAATAGAACTTATATCCCTGTCATCAGGTCCCCAAAACTAGATATAATTTGATATTAGGTATACTTGTAAAGGAAATCCGTATATATACATCACACAGGAGACATCCATTTAATACTGGACAGGTTCTTCATATTCTGCAAAACCTAAGACATACACAGTATAAAGTACAATAATGGAACCTTTTATTTACGAGTATTTGAAAAATAACTCTATCGGATATGTTTATGTGAAGCTGCAGAATGTGGTGAAAGTTTTTGGCGTATCAGATAGAGCCAGGATCCAAAGGCTTGAATAATAAGTAAATAGAAGCGTGGCTCACTGAACTGGCAAACTTGGGCTGTCTGGACGTTGCTACTCCTCACTGGCACTTTCTATGTCCTTAGAGACCCTGTAGAATGAGACTGGACAGCCAGCATGTTGGTTCTGCGAATGGATGTTTGCTGGGCATCACTCAACGACGTATAAGGATCAGTGATCACTGCTAGTGAAATGCGAGTCAGAAAATATGGAAGGGCAACTCACGGCTGCAGACGACAGCGACACACCCAGCCTACGAAGGACCACCGGGGGTCAGCAGCTTACACCTGGCATTTTCGGGCAGGAGTGGCTCAGCTGTATCACTGCCCGGCGCCCCTCTTGCTCCCAGCCGATGCTATGCCAAGGTAGCAGTAACAAGCACCTAGTCACCGGGAAAAATTCCAGTCGGCAGGTCAGAGGCAGAGTTGTTCTCGCAACTCCAAGCAACGCCGTGGTACAGGCTACAGTCCGTACCGAGAAGGGGGCAGAACAGGCCAGCGTCCATTCCCATGTTGCATTACCGCTGCAGAGCCGCAACACAGGCCACAAGCCGTGTTGGGTAGAGGCAGAGCAGACCAACATCCGCTCCTCTCCTGCAGTCTCCCCCAGTAGTAGCGCCGCAGTACAGGCTACAAGCCGTGTTGGGTCCGAGGTAGGACAGGCCATCGTCCATCCCTCTGCTGCCATCTCCTGTAGGAACCGCGATATAGGCCACTAGCTGTGTCGGGCACGGAACAGAGCAGGCCATTGTCTGCTCCCCTCCTACAGGAGACTCTTTTCCCCTTCATGGAGACAGGGTAGAGCGAGCCTCGACTTACGTTTTCCGTGGGGTTTGACGGGACAGAGGAACCACCATGCAGCGGGGGAGGCAGAGCAGGCCGTCGTCCGCTCCTCACCCTCTGCTCCCAGGATAGCTACCGAAGGAGAAGTCCCTTGCCTAGCCCACCTTGTTTCCTGTGGTCGGGCAGGACAGACTCCCTCTCCTCCAGGAGGTGAGTCCAGGGGAAACCCTTTCTTGGAGCCATGGCAAGGTCCTACTCAGGGCCTTGGCTCCCTCCAGCCCCTCTCACGAGGGCAGCAGCCGTAGCAGCTGAGGCAGAGGTCCAGTAAGCAGAGTCCCAGGTGACGAGTACTGACGGTGACGCCAACAGTTCGAGGTTGCCGTGGGGTGGCCCTGATGTCGACGCCACCTTCCCACAGTGCCGCAGCTCCACTCCTCCGGCGGCCCCAGAGTCCAGTATCTGGGGCCCCCAGACTCACAGGGGCCTAGCCAGGATTCCAGGGCGTGACCTGCTGACGGCAGGACCCCGTCCGGCACCTCCTGGAGCCGACACCAGGCCGCCCTCTGGCCCCCTCCAGCCCCAGCCCTTAGCCCCACATCCCTGTGCCGGGCTTCCCTGAAGGGCTAGCCTCAGCATCACTCCTCCAGCCTGAGGTATCAGGCGTCGGCCCACCAGTGTCTTACAAAGGGCCTAAATAGTGTGCAACTCCTGAACCAGCGTAACTCACTAGGCCGTGAATGTAACACGAGTGTATCTCTTAAAGTGTATTAACTCAGTGTATAAGACTGGACTAGCTTAAGTGATCCTAAGTGAAGGTGTATGACATTCAGAACACCGCGCACTCCCTTGTAAATGTTAAGTAGTATTCCCTCCCCAGTGTGATGAATAAGTGAAGTGCTCTAGTGGAACCTAATTCATTTTAACAGACAAGTCCCCTCCCTTGCACTGTATACGTTTTCCCATCCCCAGTGTATTGGCACATCTCACGTCTATCTATCTCACGTACGAGTGTCTTCCTGGTGTACCGAAATACTTCAGTTCCCCCTCCCTTACCTATGTGACGGAGTGCGCGCACTCTGGACCGTGATATACCTACGTGCATAATTTATTGAATCTATATGTGTTTGTAATAAGTGTCTCAGTGCTGTCCAGTGCTATATGACTGTTAGTAAATATAAGAACTGTATTACCCCTACTAGAGATACCAGTGTAACAACAGTGCCATGAATACTGTGTTCATATTACCATACTTCCCTACGGCCGGTAGAGAGACAGAAGGTTCTTTAACCCGCCGAGTCCCATCGACGTATGGGTACGTCACGATGTTTTGTCACAGCTACACCCATCGACATATGGGTACGTCACAATGTTTTGTCACAGCTACACCTATCGACGTATGGGTACGTCACGATATTTTGTCACAGCTACACCCATCGACGTATGGGTACGTCGCGATGTTTTGTCACAGCTACACCCATCGATGTATGGGTACGTCGTGCATGGGTAAGTTGCGCAATTGCAAGGGTCATAATTTGCACAATTTTCAAGTTTCATGGGTGAATTTTGGTAGGCATATGTGGGAGACCTTCCTCTACCTGCTGTCAAGCGGGGATACCGCCTGGCCCCACCTAACCCCCCCTCCCCCCTCCCCCCACACTGGGCAATTCACCTGTTAGCAGTAAGCTGGCCAGTAAAGGTATGTTGCCCCACAGTCTCTCCAATGACGATTTTCACGGTGAAAGTAGTTCCTGAGGTGGAGGACATAGAAATAAAGAAGCTAGAACAAGAAACAAACAGAAGTGGTGAGGTGGTAATGTCATAAAGGAAGGTGCCATATGTGAATGTGTTTGGTGACTGAACAATGCTTCTATTGCCTATATAAATGTGTTAAAACCAATATAGTCTGATACTACAAATAAATTCGTACCAAATACATAAATAAATACGTAATTGAAAGTGGCTTGAATTAGTTAACCCTTCCATAGTTCGTTTTCTTTAGCCAGGTACCCTGAAAAAGAAAGAAAACAAAAGGTTGCATGACACCCGTATCAACAGTTTTAAGCACAAGATCGCGATTTCTCTATGAATTTTCGATGTTTCTCACCAAAAGCGAAGGTTTGAGCCAATAAAAAAAAAATGCTCGGAATTTTCCGGTATCGTAGTTGGAAATCGGTCGGGATGTGACGGGTTAACAAAACCCACCACCTCCCCGTTTCTGGCCAACCCAGAATATATGTAAAGGTGTATGTTTATATCTGTCTCTGGGATTTGAATATAATTATGTTTGCAAATGGTTACTGCCTTGTTTTTGTGTCCTGTCCTTTCCCTAGAAATGCCGATCCGGTCTTGAAAAATAACCCAGTGTAAGTTTGCGTATTCGAGGGAGCAAGGAGTCGATACTTCAGTCTCCCTCCCCCTCTCTCTGTGTGACCGTGCGCGTGTCTCTGTCCGTGATATGCCTGCGTGAGTGATAAATAGACATGTACGAGTATGTGTAGGTAACTAGTGTATCAGTGCCGTCCAGTGCTATACTACTGTTGCTGAATTGTGTAATAGTATTTCCTGTGTTAGAGATACCAGTGTAACAGACGTCCCATGAATACTGTGTTTATACTACCATACATTTCCACGGCCGGTAGAGAGACAGTTTGTTTCCTAGTAATACTTGCCACAAGCCAATCGCTGGCTAATCCAGTTCCTATGTAATAGTCAATATTGTATTTGTCTTTGAGAATATACACTGATTATATGTTTGTCAGTGGTTACTGCCTTGTTTTTGTGTCCTGTCCTCTCCCTAATATACCGACAAGATCTTGAAAAAGAACCCACTGTAAGTCTGCGTATTTAAGGAGCGAGAAGTCGACCCTCAGAAACGCGACAGGTAAAAACACCTACCTCTTGCATACACATCTGAGGTACAAGTAATTGGCCCTCAAATACGTATCATCAACCACATAACTGCTTTTCATATTTTATGGCACATTTTCGAACATCTGTTATGCTGTTTGCGCAAATGGTGCTTTGTTATTATGCAAAGCTGTATAAAAATGAGAGTTTCCTCTATGCAGCGCTGATCTAATTTCGAAGCATATAAAGATCTGGGATGAGTTGCCAGACGACACTAGATCGACTAACACCAGCAGTGTTTACCTTACCTAGCCTTACATAGATACTGAACGCAGGTCGGTCGAACTCTATGTCCAGATCGCTGCTTACATGGGTCGGTCAGACCTCTGCGTCAGTTTTGTCCTCTGACATAGTTTGACCCGAAGTGTCCACTGGTACAAGGCTCTCTTCAAAATTGTACTTGATCCCCTGACTCACCCAGAATTTATCAAGTCTCCTTTCAAATGATTTTACACTCTGCCTCCACAACACATTTGGGAAGACTGTTCCACACATCAACTACCCTCATATGGAATGTGTTCTGACGGAGTTTAGTTCGACACCTTGGTTTGAAGATCTTCTTGCTGTTGCCCTATGTTGGACCGCCCCTCATTTGAAACCTCAAGGTAGTGGAAAATGTGTTGCACAGAGCCTCCAAGATGGTCCAAGGACTAAGAAATTTTAGTTACAAGGAGCGACTGAAGAGACTTGACCTCCCTACAATGGTATTCCATAGATGGCGAGGCAACACGACAGAAGTTCACAAGATCATGAACTACCATTACGACCCAACAGTCAGCGTTGACTGTTGGGTCGTAATGAAAAGTTCCATTAATCTGAACTCTCTGCTTCCTTCCCAGCAGAAATGCAGTGATCCATCCAAGAATACTGCCATTCACACCATACCCCGGCGCCAGCTTCTTCAGCAGTCGTCGATGAGGCACTTTGTCGAATGCTTTTTGGAAATCCTTGTATATTGCGTCTGCTTCACTGCCTTTATCAATAGTTTTTGACCATCTGTCGACTACATGTAGTAGTTGCAGAATAGTTCATCTCCCAGATATAAATCCAAACTGTCTATCCGAGAACAATCCAATGCCTGTCATATGATGCATGATGTGGTCCCTCAAAATGGATTCCAAAACCTTGCAGATGATGCATGTCAGACTCACTGGGCGATAGTTACCGACATTGGATTTGTCTCCCCTCTTGTAGATTTCACTTACATTTGCTGACTTCCAGTCCTCTGGTAATCTTCCTTCTCTGTGCAGTGTTTCATACAGATCAGCAAGTACTACACTTATGTTGTTCCTGAGTTCTTTCAATATTCTTGCACTTATGTTGTCTGGACCGGGTGATTTGTCTACCTTCAATTCTTCAAGCTTTCGAAGCACAGCTTCCTCTGTCACATGAATATCTTGAAGTGGCTCATCAAAGTTGGATACCGGCACTGGTGGTAGCTCCCCTTCAAGTTCTCTGCTGAGCACTCTTGCAAAAAAACTGAGAGCAGATCAGCCCTTTCCTCATCAGAGGTTGCCACTCTGTCTCCATCATTATCCACCTTTAAGTCTACAACAGGGATAACTGTCTTGAGTTTATTTTTGACAAACCTCCAGAATTTCTTTGGTTTTCCTTAGACTGGTTTGCTATGTCCTTTTCCTCTTTTGAATTTTTCTGGTCATGCCTCGTACTTTGTTCCTCCATTTCTTGTACTCTTTGTATTTGTTGGGGTCTCTTGTTTCCAGCTATATACTCCAACTTCTGTTTCTCTTCCTTATGGACACTTTAGTCCAGCTTGATATTTTTAGGTTTCCTGTCACTGATTTTGGTTGTATCGTATGTCTTGCTTGGGATATATTTCCTTTCCGCTTCCTTTAATTTCTTTTTAACAGCCAACCATGTTTCCTCCAGTCCGTCCATTTCCTTCACTCTATCTATACAGCTTTGTGTAAATTCCTTCTTCATTCCTTCATAATCACCTTTGTCATAGAAGATCTGTCTTCTTGTCGAGATTTTCTTAGTGTAGCAGTTGTATTCTAATTCCAGCATGCTGAGGTCATTTTCCCAAGCGGCGATGATTTTACGAGTGAATTTATCATGCCCACCTCATTTGTTAAAATTAGATACAAAATTCTTGGGTTACCAGATCTCCTCCCTTTTGTTGACTCCTTGGCATGCTGGTACATAAAGGTGTCTCTCAAGGTTTCCACAAAAAGAAATTCTTCACTATTTTCATCTACTCCCAGAGTAGTCCAGTTTTCCCAGTTAATTATAGGATAATTATAGTCTCCTACTATGAGCATGTGTGAGGTGTTCAACTCTACCGACTCCTCTATCAGTGTCCTAAGATTGGCATTATTATTGAAATGCACACCACCAAAACTCAACCCTCAGACACAACAGCCACCCCAGGAGGAGACAACAGAGGGATGAATGCAGCGAGCGTCGGCTCAGTGTGAGAAGGGCCCACCTGCACCTATCCCCTACACCCCTATCATGCTCAGGTGCCCCACCGGCACACATCACCCCCGCTGGACCAGCCCTCGACAGGTTCAGGGTGCGGCTATTCTTATAGCCCCAGAAAGCCAGCAGGAGTCGGCCACCCGCCACTCAGGCGCTGCTTCCATCCCTCACTCATACCTGGCAATGGCCACCAGCCGGGCACAGGGAGAGACAGCCTCCTGCCGCTCTCGAGACAAACCCTCATGGGAAGACGGAAAGGCGACGGCCTCCAGCTGCGACCCCAAATCGGTGACGGCTTCCTGCCACGCCCCCGGCTTCAGTTCCCACCCCCCGGCAACGGCCTCCTGCCGCGCCCCCGGCTTCAGTTCCCACCCCCCGGCAACGGCCTCCTGCTGCGCCCTCGGCTTCAGTTCCTAACCCCCGGCAACAGCCTCCTGCTGCGTCAGGAGGGAGATGACAGCCATCCACTGCATTCTCTCTACAGCCAAACAGGGAAGAAAGACATCAGTGACGGTCTCCTGCCGCACCACGGTGACGGCCGCCAGCCACACTTGCGCCCCTGTGACGGCCTCCTGCCGCACGAAGGGTGTAGTCTTCACGGGGCACGGCTCAGGACTAGCAACAGCCTCCTGCCACGCTACACGCACCTATAGCCAGGGGTGCAAACCCTCCGTGACAGCCTCCTGCTGCAGGAAGGAGGAGATGGCCACCAGCCGCTCCACTCACCATGCCCTAGGGGACCTAGCGACAGCCTCCTGCTGCGCCAGGGAGGGAACAACTATGTGCCGCCCCTTGCCCCCTACCCCAGTGCCCTCACCCCCACCCCCCCGAGGATTTCCTCTGCTCCCCCAACTCCGGTTGTGGATGCTCGGGTTTCCTCCCCTCTTCCCTACAGGGGAACGTTGGACCAGAGGAGCAGCTTGAGCAGTGTTGGAGAGGCCCCCTGAGACCTGGGGTCCACACCCAACAGCCAGGACCCCGGCAGACATCGACCCTGATGGCCTCTTCAACAACGAGATGGCGCAGCATACTACTGATGAAGGCCCTGCCGAGACGAGACCACAGGGCCCGGACCCGCCGAGACGCCTCCAGAACCCCGGGGCGTGACCTCTCCCTCCCAGTCCGACAACGCCCTGCCAGCAGAGTGGGCACCGACATTTGCTTCTGCTCTCCCTATTCGGGCCGAGCCTTTAGGTCCCCCTCCCTTGGGCCCACAGAGACGGGCGCCCGCAACACACCGCCCCTCAGACCATCCCAGATGACCTAGCCCCACCAAGCCTCCTGATGAAGGCCTTCCCTACGATCCAGCAGTGACAGGCCTCCTGACAGAGGCCCCTCCATGACCCAGCGGTAGCCAGCCTCCTGGTGTGGCACCCCAGATGACCCAGTAGCTGCCCGGCCTTTTGACGAAGGCCCCCGGTCGCCATCCCGGCCGTCAGTCCCTCTCCTGACGAAGGTCGCAGCCTGGGGCCACCCCCTGTACCCTGGCCATCCCCGGAAGTACTCCAGCTACCTCACCTACCTCAGAGTCCTCCAGCCGTGTCCATTGTACCAATCTATTTCTTGTACTAGTGTGCCACTGTTCCTATTGCTTGTGTATGAATTAAGGTAATATTCGTGTAAGGTTTGTTGTTAAGTGTTTTTATGTCCTGTTCCTTTTAGTTGCCTCATATACCCAGCCCGGTCTAGAAAGAGGACCCCGCTCTAAGCACTGTGTCTTAGGAGCGAGAAGTCAATCCTAAAACACGTTGCATAACACTGGTGGCAAGCGGTAGTTCTTGACCTGGTGGGTGGCAACAAGGAACAAGGAAATCATGGCAAAATGGCAATGAAGCCCTATGTTCAAATACCTAAATTTGACCCAGACCAATACGACGTACACACATACCTAGAAATAGTTAAACCACTATTGGAAATAGGGTTCGAGACAGATAGACAGAGAATAGAAGTAACCCTGCCTTTGCTGGGCAAAGCAGCTACAGTTGCACCGAAAATCGTCCCGGAACTGACATGGGCGGCTTTTACCAAGTTGGTGACCCAAGCAGTCATCCCCTCTTTAGGGAAAGTTGTGGCTCTACCCCAACTAGATACCCTAACCTATGATGGAAACCTCGACGACTCGCTCGTCCAGGCCAGGCAACTCGTCACCACCACGTATGCAGATTACGGTAAGGAGACCCAGAAACACCACATCTTCAACACCCTGATCAAGATCCTCCCCAGTGCTGTCAGGGAGCACTTCACCGTACATGACCCTACGGGAGACCTGGACCAAGATATCCAGCCAGTACGTCACCTCCTGGCCGCCCATACCACACCACAACAGATCAGCGCAGTGAATAAATTCCTCCCCAAGAAAACAGCGCCTCCATGCAATCCCCGGCCACCCCCAGTACAACCAAGTCCGACTCCAGCACCCTCCCTGCCCAGGGCACACCCCTCACGCAAGCACCCCGACACCAGAGAAAGCAACCTGATCTCCATTAACCCATGGGAGTTCACAGCTTACAGCAGCAGATGCCCCCTCCACAACATCCGGGAGCAGTTCAAGGCGGCCCGACAAAAGGCATCTAACCAGGGACGCCGTAAGGTGTCGTACCTGGAAGATGAAGGAACAGAGGACGAAGCCTCAACGGCCACCTGCACTAACAACGGGGACACGGAACCCAAGGACGACGAGACACCACAGCAGCTGGATTTTTAGGCCTGCCCCAGTACCTTCCCATTGTGGCGGAGGCCACCTCACAGAAATACCGCCCCCCAGTCTGCAACAAGATGAGACTGAATGGGGTCAAGGCGACGCTGTTGGTTGATACGGGAACAGCCAGATCCTGCCTCTACACCCACTTTTATTCCCGTCACCGCCCCACCTTCGGTCCTCTTTTCCCCACCTCAGCTCATCTAGTGGATGCGGGAAACGGCCCCCTACCCATATATGGGGAAACCCAGGCCCTATGTACAGACACCCACCAGCAGGTCTCTGCACTCCATCAGTTTATCATCTTTGACTCATCCTGCCATGCATACGATGGCTACCTGGGACTGGACCTCCTTCAAAAACTACAAGCCAACATAGATTGCTCCAAGCAACGTTTGCAATTTCATCACCCTCCAGACTCCACCCCCGAGCCTCTCTGCACGTGCGAGCCCCCCCCCTTCTGTCTCCGCCCCAGCTGTCCTCCTCCACCTTCCCCGCAACCATCGCTTCCACCCTCACCATTCCCCCTCACCACGAGGCCTGGCTATCCTATTTTCCCCAACCCTACCTCGCGGGACCCTGTCCTCCTGTCTAGTCTCCCCACATTCCTCCCCCTCCACCACAATACAGTGCACACCGCGAATGTCTCCCCCACCCCTCTCAACCTGCCAAGAGGCCTAACAGTGGGAGAAATGGAAGAGGCTGAGCCTTGTACACCTCCCAGTGCCCCCTCTGCCTTACCTCCCCTACCCCCCACCTCTCGCCCCACCAAGCAGACACCCTTTGTCACCTTCTCCTGGACTTTCAGACCTATTTGTGGCAGGACTGGCAGACATCGGGCACACAATCGTCCTGACCCACGAGATTCACACAAAAGGACCACCCATTCATCAACCAGCAAGGAGAAAAAACCCTAAGCAATGAGCTGAGGAGGACCGGCAGGTCCAGGACATGTTAGATGCTGGTGTCATCTCCCCCTCCACCAGCCCATGGTCCTACCGTGCCGTCCTACTTAAAAAGAAAGATGGGACTATGAGGTTTTGTGTAGATTACAGACGCCTTAACGACATCAGCACCAACGATGCTACACCCCTCCCAAGCGTCGACGACTCCCTTGACTCCCTTCACGGGGCGTCATGGTTCTCAACCCTCGACCTCCATTTAGGGTATTGGCAGGTCCCGGTCCACCCAGACGACCGAGGGAAAAACGCCTTTTCTACAAGTAACGGAAAACACTATGAGTTTAATGTCCTCCCATTCGAATTCTGTAACACCCCTGCCACCTTCTCCCACCTCATGGAGTCCATACTCAGTGGCCTCACCTGGGAGACATGTCTTGCCTACCTTGACGATGACATCGTTTTCATTAAGATCTGGGACGACCACCTCTGCCGCCTCAGGCAGGTCTTCCTACGAATCCACCAAGCGGGGCTAAAACTCTGATCCTCGAAATGCGTCCTGGCAGTGCGTTCAGTTGCCTTCCTTGGGCACATAGTATCCAAGGAAGGGATAGCCCCAGACCCCGATAAACACTGCACCATCGCGAACCTCCCACTGCCGAGGGACGTACACAAAGTCCGAGCTTTTGGGGGTCTCACCTCGTACTACCGGGGGTTCATAAAGGGCTTTGCCAACATCGCCAAGCCCTTCCATGATATGATGAAGAAGGGTGAGCCTTTTATCTGGACGGAGGAAAGAATCTCCACTTTTAACACCTTGAAAGACTGCCTCATCTCTGCCCCCATTGTTGCTTTCCCCAATTATACCCTGCCTTTCCGCCTGTACACAGATGTATCGTTGGTTGCAACAGGCGCCGTCCTCACCCAGGTCCAGGAAGGGCGTGAACATATCATCGCGTGTGCTAGCCGTACCCTCAACCAAGCCGAGAAAAATTACGCTGCTACTAAGCGAGAATGTCACGGCATAGTTTGGGCACTCGAGCACTTCCAGGCCTATTTGTCTGGCACGAAAGTCACAGTCATCACTGACCATCGGTCCCTACAATGGCTCCGACAATCGACCATCCAGAACACCCAGCTCATCCAGTGGAGAGAGGCACTGGAGGAGTTCAACTACAAAATCTCCTACCACCCCAGCAAACTCCACACCAGTGCCGATGCTCTGTCTCGCCTGCCTGTGCACTCCCTCCATGCGGAGCCTGAACTCGTCCAACAGTGGCGTAACCAACACCACCCTGACTGGATGCCCCCCCATATCTTCACCAAACTCCACCAACAAGGCGATCATCTTTTCACCTCCACCGGCCACATTGCACTCGACTCCAAAACCGCCCTGGACATCATGACCCACCTCCACTCTAACAATGGCATTCACCTGGGCACAAAAAAAACTTACAGGTATTTCAGGACATTTATTGGACCCCCGTCCCCTTTAACCTTGCCTAGCAAGTGGTCCAAGCCTGCTGGGCCTGCACCCTTGCTAAAGACATCACCCTCACCCCAGGCCCCACAGGAAAGATATCAGCCCACAAGCCCTGGCAACTACTCGCCATGGATATGGTAAGGCCCTTACCCCCAAAAGCCAGCTACCGATACATAATCACGTTCGTGGACACCTATTCTAGGTTCCTCATTGCTTGCCCGACCAAAGAACACCACGCCGTGGCCGTAGCAAAAGCCTTCGTCCGCCACATGTTCCCGTATTTCGGGATTCCCCAGGCACTACACTCAAGACAACACGCCAGAGTTCACCAGTAAGGTGTGGGAGAAACTCTCCACCATGTTCGGATATCAAATCTCTCAGTCCTCCTCCTACTGGCCACGAGAGAACGGAATATGCGAGAGAAGTCACCGCACCCTTCTCAACCAAGTGCGAGGTCGCATAGAAGAAACGAAAAATGAAGACTGGCTAGCCCACATAAAAATCATCCAGTGGGAAATGAACTCCTGCACCCAAGACGACAGCATTTCCCCCCATAAGTGCATCTTTGGAGAGGCTTATCTCCTCTTGCCCCTGCCACATCACATTAACCCCCCACCACGTCCCCGACATCCGACCCCCTACACCACCTCAAAAGGAGACTGCACCACCTCCGGAAACAACAGGATTTGCAGCCAGACACCCTTCTACCTGACCCCTACAAACCAGGAGATCTAGTCATGGTGGCCCAATTTCCCACCACCCCCAACAAGCTAGCCCCTCGTTTTACGGGGCCTTACACCGTCAGCCAGATCCCCGACCCCTACCAAGTCACTGTCAAATATCGGGACACCCATCGCACCTACTGCAATAGGCACGTGTGTCCCTACATGGCCGGAAATTCCCACCCCACCACACAACAGCCTTCGCCAGCCCCACCTCCTCACCATCCACCCCCCCTAGCCCCCCTTGGACTCATACACGCTTTATGTCACATCTTCTTCGTCCTCCACACCCTCCTCAACATCCTGCCCCCCTCCCCCACCGAGACCTCACCTCATTCCTCCCCCCCTTCTGCACTTGCCTTGCCACCAACCCCCACGGCCGCCACACCTCACCTCCATGCACCGCCCCACCAATCAAGCTACCAGCCAACCCAGACCTCACCACCATGCCCCTCACATCGTACACCTGCCAACCATCCCTAGACGCCCACGCTGCCTCCTCACCTACCCTCCGCACACCACCACCATGCCCCTCACATCCTATACCTGCTGATCATCCCCAGATGACCGCGCTGCCTCCTCACCTACCCTCCAGACACCACCACCACCACCACCCACATGCACCACCACCATGGCACCCGACCTCCCCCACCACTCACCATCAACACCTAAACTTACCACCACAGTCACCAAATCAGGGTGAGTCTCCCGCCCTCCCCAACGATACACCAACACCCCGTCCCCCTCACCACCAACAACACCCCCATCACCGAACACAGCCCCCGTAACATACTACATACAACAGGCACTCTGGAAAACATCACCAGACCCGCTCCCAGAGGACCGTTTCAACTCCTCCCCTCTCCAGCGGCATAAAAAGCAGGCCTCCTCACCGGTGGCCAGCATATAGCCAAAGCCCACCAACACCTCACCACCACCAACCATGCGATTTAGACGCATTGTCTGGGCCCCAGCTCAAGGGAAGAAACACAGCATCAGAGGCACTCACCATCTACTGCGCCTCCTTCGAGAGTCCACACAGCCCTCCACCCTCTTTGTCACACACACCCCTCACCAGGACCCTAACGCCCTTACCCCACACTGGACTGCCTTCCTCCGCTGCCTAACACCATGGCACCAGAGCCCCACCACCCACATATACCACCTCCAAGCACAGGGACGTGACTATTGCTCCACCAACGGTGGTGAAATGCACCCCACCAAAACTCCAACCCTGGACACGACAGCTGCCCCAGGAGGAGACAACAGAGGGGTGAATGCAGCAAGTGCCAGCTCAGCGCAAGAAGGGCCCACCTGCACCTATCTCCTACGCCCCTCTCTTGCTCAGGTGCCCCACCGGCAAGGTATCAGTTCTGGCACACATCACCCCCGCTGGACCAGCCCTCGACAGGTTCAGGGTGGGGCTATTCTTATAACCCCAGATAGCCAGAAGGAGTCGGCCACCCGCTGTGGTAACAAAAATTTTGTATTCTCTGTTAATGACGTAAATTAAGAGAAATCCAAACGTTTTTGTGTCACCATTGTAGAGCTCCCAGTTAATTAATGAAAATAAGAAGAAGAGATACCAACGTTATGAATCAGAGTTACGAGAGTAGGCTGCCACCACCCAGCGAATGCCGGAAAAGAATTACTTGCTCTATAGTAAGTTGAAGAGTACTGGGGCCTTGCGAATAAATGACTAGGGTAGCGTGAGTTATATAGAGTGTGTGAATCATAAGATAGCAATACACCTTGCGGGCCACTCAATCTCACAAATAAACTTCCCAGAGGATAATACTTTCAAACACAATGAAAGCTTAACCTAAAAATTTACTAAGTATGAACATACAGATATAAGGAACTAGGTATTGATCATATTAACCATAGATTACTTACGGGATATGAATTACTAGTAACTATAAGAACATTACTCTTTCACACTGATATTATCTCAGGGCAGATCAGATATACAAAAAAAAGTTCAATGAATGCAAGAGTACTACACCTCCGCTGAACAAATTCTCGGATTGATTCTAACATACTATTATGAACAGAGTTCCTCACAGTTGGATTTAAGCACGATTTATATTCACATGCACATATATTACATAGATTTCACCTCTTAACCTACCATTTACAAGTTAACACTATCTCCAGTGTATCTAACCATCTCATATACCAAATAAATATATTCACAATGACCTCTTAATATGAAACCAGTACTCCAATAGCCTCGTATGGGCTCCTTGGTTAATGACCTTGGAAATATCACATAGCAGAGTATGTCCTTGGGACAGAGTTCCATCCCACACTTCTCACTTTGAGTCTCACAAACAACTCAACCAATGATAACATAGGAATTACGTGAGTTATCGAATCGACACTCAAGATCCTGAATGTAATTTACAACAACTTCCTAGATCAAAGGAAATCAGTCAAACAGGCTTATAACTCGTTCCCAATATTCCGAAAGGTGTATATAAAATTACAGTGTGTCACGAATTTTCTACATCGTAAAATTATGTAACGTAAATTGTGACATCGAGTGATTTGGTGGGAGGAACGAATTATTATGAAATGTACGAGATTTCACTCATTCTCTCAACCGTCCGCTCACGTACTTATATTCGCATCAAGATGTCAAAACTTTCGTCATTCTTTCGTGAGTGATTGTTTTTATGTGCAGACGGTGCATTCCTCGGAGCGATAATTTCTGAATTATCGCTTCCGCCTCCCGGCCGTTACCTGGGCCACGCCCCTTTCTCACATTCCTCATGTCGGGCACTCAAAACCAGAGTTAGGTCTGCTTCTTATTCACGGAGTGTCTGGTTGTGCCGTACGAAGGCTCGAGTGATCAATTTTCTTAGCGATTTCAGGTCTCAGCTTGTACTGGCGTGAATCCCCAAAGCTCCCACCAACTTGATGATCGACAGCAGCACGGTCTCACCTATACTGATCAGTATTTTCTTTTGTTTTCCTAGGCTTCAGTTTTTGGGTTATTTAGCTATTTGTCTGAGTGTTTGAGTGAGTGCATTTCCCTTTCTTTGATTTGAATTGGAGTCATGTAACGTAAATTTATTTTCTTGTATTCAATAAATTTACAGTTCATTTTTTGAGCTTTGTTAAATGTAACAGTCGTGTTTAATTTTCCCACATATTTAGTACAGTTTTGCTACTCCACGTTAGCACAACTATTTATATTAATCACGACTGGTACTTAAGCCAGCTTTTGGCATTAATCCTTAAATTCGTTGTGCTAGCTAGGAGTTTGGCTCAGCCATGATCCTGATTATTATTATTATTATTATTTTTTGAATGTTAAGGGGAGAAACTAACTTTCTCAGAGGCCAACGGTACAATATTATAGCCTACTTGAGCGTCTAGTCTCTGCTGTGTACCGTTGAGAAAGTCTATAAATTCTCGACTCTAGAGAATTGGCGAAGTAAGCCAGCATAAAGTGAAATCACCACTTGATTTCACGAGTCTATTCTCTCGTAATAAATGACTCGATAGTCATTCCTAACACACATAGCTATACATTGTATACTCCAATTATACAATATCACATCTTCTTTTTGAAATACATTATTTCCCCCTGATATCTGGCGACCTCATTCCAGGATAAACTCCTAGCTTGGAATTATTACCAAATTACTCACTCACTCTTACTTTAGTCACTCAGTCTCAAACTAACCACGATGGAATCCAGTGCATTTGTGCAAGAAGCTAAGGATATGGGGCTTACTAACCCCCAGGAAATTCGAGATTATGTCCTGTCGCGCTTCAATTACAAGCAGCAACGTGAGAATGCCGCCCGTGAAGAGCGGGAAATTGAGCCGGAGGAGCGGCAGAAAGTACGAGAATACGAGCATGCCGAGAACGAGGCACGTGAAGAACATGAGCGTGCTGAGCACGAGGCACGTGAAGAAAGTGAGCATGCCGAGCGTGAGGAACATGAGAGGGAACGTGAATTCGAGCATGCTGAGCGCGAGGCACGTGAAAAACACGAGCTGGAAGTGCTGTAGCTGAAGCGAGACTCGTTGGCTTCAGGCACATCAGGTGCAGCTAACCCAAGCTCTGCTAGCGCTTTCTCAGCATCTGTTCTAGCAACTCCACGTCTCAAGCTTTCTTCTTAGAAGGAAGGTGAGCGAATCGAGCCATTTATAGCTCGTTTCGAAGACATGGCAAAGCTGTACGATCTGGATGAGGCAGCTAAGCGGCTTCAGTTTCTTAGCCTGTTTGAAGGCCCTGCCCTCGACATTCTCCACAGAATTCGCGGAGATAATCTCACGTACGAGATGATGAAGACCGCACTCATCAAAGTGTACGGTCTTACTGTTGATCATGCTAGGAATCAGTTCATGAAGGCGCGTCTCCAGGAAAAGGAGACAGCTGTTCAGTTCCTTGACCGTCTCACTGCATACTTAGGCGAGTGGATGGATAAGGACGAGACTCCCAGCACGCGAGAGGGAATGATTGACCTCATGCTGCGCACACAGCTGGAAAAGTCATGGCCTGCTGAGCTTATGGCCCAGCTCAAGATGTCCAAAGTGAAGGATGCAACCCAAATGGTGGAAAAGGCTGATGCTTTCTTTACTGCGTATGGGTACCAAACTCGTAGGCAACAGCCATGGAAAAAAGAAAGATACTGGTAAGTCTGGTAAACAATCCCAGATTGAACCCCAGCATCAAGGCCGTTCTCAGAATAATGGCCAAGGTCCAAACAAACCGCAGAAGGACCAGGGGCAGAATACACAGAAACCTGTCTGGAAGAGGTACAACAAGTACCCTAACCAGCAACAGTTTCCTAAGCAGCAGCAGTATCAGCCACGCAATTGCCAACCGGGACAAACCTTTTCGACACCAGCCCCAGCGTATCGGAGGCAGGAGGCAAACACAGCCTTCATTCCCCAACAGGCGCACGATGGTGCTGTCCCCACCAGCACAGGTCCTCCTTCACAGTTCACTAGTTCCCCTCAAATGGTGAATTCTCCTCCACAGGTCGTCAATGCTCCTGCTCCCCAGATGGTGAGTACAAATCCTCGTGCACCTAGTCAAAGTACGACTTCTCATGCACCTAGTTCAGGTACAACCTCTAAGGCATATAGTCCTGTCACATTTGAAGAGTTGAGTGCCATGCAGCCTTATCAATGGCTGGCCGCTTCTTCCACAGTCCCTCCCACAGGTAACAGTGCCTTCCTTGTTCAGCCAGGGTTTGTGGAAGGTGTTTCTGTAAATGTTCTGAGAGACAGTGGTTCCTCAGGCTGCACTGTCAGGCAGAGTCTTGTTCGTCCTGAAGAATATACAGGCAGACAGGTCCAAGCTCAGCTTATTGACAGATCAGTGAGATTGTTCCCTGAGGCACGTATCCAGGTAGAATCTCCCTTTTACACAGGTTCAACAGTTGCAGTTGTCATGCAAGAACCAATGTTTGACCTCATTATAGGTAATATACCAGGTGCCAAGTATAGTTGCACGGCAGATGTCACTACTCAGACTTCGGCTGCAGTAACATGAGCCATGGCCAAGGCTCCAAATCGTGTCACCCCAGTGGCCATTGCATTGCCGCAAGATCTGATTTGTAGTCAAGATGTTGTCCAAGAGCAACAATCTGACCCGACCCTTGCTGTTGTGCGGAAGAAACAAAAGGGTAAAGTGACCAAGTATTCACGGGGTGGACGAGCCAGGTTCCTTCGCAAACAAGGATGGCTTTACCATGAGTCACGAACACTCGAGGGCGAGGCTCGACTGCAGTTTGTCGTTCCCGCGAACTACCGCCAAGCAGTATTAGAATGGGGTCATTGCTCAGTGTCAGGAGGTCATATGGGCAAAAAGAAAACCCAAGGCCGTATCCGTGC
>JAGKTI010014471.1:5869-21626 GCA_018397915.1 Birgus latro | reverse complement strand
TGTGAAAGAGGTGATTTTCTCAGTGATTACCATGTCTCTTACATACGCTCACTATCTACTCAACTGGTGTGAACATTTTTGCCGTACTCACCTCTAAATCATAATTTTCTGGTAACATTTTATTTATTTAATGTTTTATATCCCATATTTTAGTGCATAAGATGTGAGAAATGGTCATTTTCACAGTGATTGCCACGTCCGATACTTACTTACACTAAGCTGCCAACTCGTGAACATCTATGTCTTACTTACCTCAAAATAATCATTTTGGGGTTAAAATTCAATGAATTCATGCTTTGTGCCCATTATTTATGTGAATGGGGTCTTAAATAAGTGCTATGTATGTCCGGTAGGGAGGTAGGTAGCTGGTTTTCTGATTTAGGTTAGGTTAGGTTAGGGTCAAGAATGTCTGGTGCTGTTGGTGAACAGTGAACACCTTTGCCATACCTAACTCTTTTTCTGGTAACAGTTTATTTATCTGATGCTTTGTAACCCATATTTTAGTGCATAAGATGTGAGAAATGATGATTTTCATAGTGATTGCCACGTCTGATACTTATTTACACTAAGCTGCCAACTCGTGAACATCTACGCCTTACTTATCTCAAAATCATCATTTTTGGGTTAAAATTCAATTAATTCATGCTTTGTGTCCATTTTTTAATGCATATGGTGTGAGAAAGGGTGATTTTCATAATGATTTCCATGTCTGATACTTACACTTGCTGGCAAGTTGTGAGCACCTATGCCTTACTCACCTCAAAATCATCATTTTTTGGTTAATATTCAGTTAATTCATGTTTTGTGTGCATTATTTATGTGAAAGGGGACTTAAATAAGTGCTATGCATGTCCAGTAGGGAGGTAGGTAGGTGGTTTTCTGATTTAGGTTAGGTTAGGTTAGGGTCATGAATGACCAGTGCTGGAGCTTCAGGGCCACTATCCTGACAAGATCACTTTCCGGTCATGCCTTTGGCTCTATTATGTTGGATAGTGGGAAGATTTTCCATAATTGCTGGGGACTTTAATGCCAGAAATACTTCCCGGTACAAACTCGCTCAGAATTACCACTAAGGCCTTGACATCGCATCACAGCTCAACAGCTTGAACATTCACAGTGACATTTCACAATATACTGTATATTCATCCTACACCAAGCATACTGCTCCCTCTTCCGCAGATGTCACATTCTGTTCACATTCACCACCATTTGGCAGCTGGAACCCAGACTTCCTGTTGTTATCATCATAGGAACACACTCCAAACAAGAGTGATCACACACCATTTTTGCAAAGCACAAGTAAGAAGATTGGATAAAATTCATTGAAGAAATAGAACAACGCTCCAGCACAGTAAGCAACACAGCCATTACCAGCATTGACAGGCACATTATGAAATTTAACATTTTGTAGATAAACACCACACTCCATGAGGCTGCAGAAGACTCTACCACTCAAGCTTTTCATCACAGATTATTCACCTCATTAAACAGTGTGACCCACTTAAACGCAACAACTCTCTCTCACACACACACACGACACCATCATAAGGCTTCAACTGTTAACCCGTAACTGCCTGGTGTCAGTCAGAACTGTCAAGAAATTGGTGGTTGGGCGGTGCCAGGTGTTGGTTGGAACTGCACTTTTTTTTGCGCCACAGTTTGAAGTGGCTGCCATTTGATCTCATCACCAAAAGCTAGAGTGGGACTCCCACCAGCTGAGCCAACTATACCTCATTCATCTCTGAGGCTTTGCCAAGTGTAAGATGATTGATTTTTTCTTAATCCTTCTCATCTGATTCCATTTCTGCCTCACATGGACTTTTGCCTCATCCTCCCCTGCCAAGCCTTTTTCCAAGGATACTAGGAAACGACTCAGCGATAGTGCCATGGGGTGTGCCTTGGACTCTGCTGTGTCTAGTTTATTTTGTAATGGAGAAGTTATCACGTTGATAGTGAAGCCAAAATCGGGGTCGCGCGCTGACACACGAATACAGCCTACCACTTTAGCCAAAAATTGCTCCTCTTGATTACGTCATTACTCAGTGACGCAGTGACCATCTGATGAAGAGTTGGTGGGTAATATAGTCTTACAGTTTGTTTCCCTAACTGCTTTAGTTTCTGAGATATTAAGGTTTGAAATGAGTTATTTGAGAGGAGCATGTGGAGTCACATGGAGAGACAGACTGACAAATGAGGAAGTGAAGGAGCGTTGTAGTGTGGTTGAGGACGTGATGGGAAGCGTTAGGAGAAACACGTTAAGGTGGTTTGGGCATGTGGAGAGGATGGAGAGTGAAAGATTGACAAGGAGAGTGTATGTGAGTGAGGTGGATGGGGCGAGAGGGAAGGGGAGGCCGAGGATGAGATGGTGGGATGGAGTGGAGAGGTATATGAGAGAGGGAGGTGTGAGTTGGGAGCGTGGTAGTGAAATGGCAGGGGACAGAGTGACATGGAGACAATTTGTTTGTGGCCACCCCGTTCGGGATTGAGGCGTCTGGCAATAGATAGATAGATAGATAGAAAACAGGCTATTTTTGGAAGAATCCCCAAAGTGAGAGAACAGCGGCACTATAAATAGCCAGGTGTGGAGGGGTTAAACAATGAAATTGACAACAAAATTATCTCAAATAAAAGAAAAAATTGGAAGGCTCTTGTAATAACATTCAGCCACTCTACAGACCTCTCTCAGCTCTACATAGCACTTAATTGTAACACTAAACTACAAACAAGCAATTCTAAGACCCACACTGCTGCCACTATCAACACCCAACACATCCCATCTTACAAAGAACAGACAGACATGCTCGTGAACCACTGCAACAAATGTGAGTCACCTTACACCATTACGCACTGGCTGTGAAAAAATGTAAAGAAGCACAGCAAAACTTCGCAACCCCACTCCAAGGCTCCTAACCTCACTAAAACACACTATAACACCCTTCAGACCATACAAAACAAGGCCCTAAAAATAATCGCAGGCTGCACAGCTACTACACCTACAGACCACCTACACCAAGAAACCAAAGTCCTCAAAGTCAAGGATCATCTAGACATGAGAGGCACCCAAATTCTCGCTGCAGCCTTCACAAACCCACAACATCCACTACACTACATGGCAGCACATCCACACACACCAAGGAACATCAAAACAACACCCAGCACACGATATCATACACAAATACTGTCATCTCTCACCCCCCGCCCGCCTCAGACCAGATTCCAGAAGCATATTCATACTCAAATCACTCGCCGTTCCATTCAGTCACTTAGAGACAACACACAGCTGCATGCTCGGCCTTCTGATATCCGTCTTTCTAAATCCTATCTCCCTCGTGAGGACAGGGTCCACCTTGCCAGGCTGAGATGTGGGCATCATCCTGCCCTCTTAAGTTATCAGAAGAGGCTGAATGACTCCATCGTTGACTCCTGCCCAGGATGTGACACAGCACCCCATACAATTAAACACATCATGGAAGACTGCATTGCACACAGTCACCTATCCCAACAACACAACATACACTCCTTTAGAGCTCTGTGGGAAAGCCCGATCTCGGCCATGGCCTTCCTTAGGGACTTGTGGGCTGTTCGGCCAGACTGTCTAGGGAACAACTACTAGTACTACTACTACCCCACTCCACAGCAGGAAACTAAGTGACATCTAGAGACTCACATTAAATACAAGTACTGTAATATCATAGCTAACTCTAAAAGACATCTGTAACAGTAGAGCCACTCTCTCCTCCTCTTGGAAAAATATTATACTGTGCCACCTCTGTATAGTGGGAAAAATTAAGAACTTTCCAGTGTTACCCAGAGTGACTCAACATCCCTCCTTCACCTGACATTACGCTTATTAAATACATACACTAACACATAGTCACCACAGTCATCCATAGCACCCAGCCATATTACATCCTTCTTTAACCCCAACAAACGTTCATCCTTGAGAGAGTCATGACTGCACTTAATGAGGCTGCAATGCAGCATTCACCACTTCCTGCTTCAGTACCAACACAAAACAAACTCAATAACAGTCATTATTCCCTCATTGTAATGCAGTCTCCTACAGTACAGCAAACTTACCACACAACCCACACTAAGACAACATAGACAACTCTTTAAAAGTAAAATACCTCAACAAAAATTCTTGGAGTGCCCTGTTGAAGTGGCAAATTTCTGTAGTGCAGTGGGTTCCCATCCACATGGAGCTGGGTCAGCAACAACAACAACAACAACAGCAGTAACAAATAGAAAGTTTGACTAAGCATGTTCTGTTGGCATCACCTCTTACCCTAGTTGTATGTAAAACAAAAAGTCTCTGACAGTGGTGTTCATTCACTTGTGGAAAGTTTTATTGTCTCTCCATTCTGGGTGGCTTTTAAAGACAGACAATTTTTAGGCAGTCTTAGTTGCTGCTGCAGCCATTTTTTGTTTACTTTATTAATATTTGTAATTTATGAACTTTAGTGAATAGGGGAAATGGAAGAGTTGTCATCCTTTTGAATGCCCTTCCCTTTCTTGTTATTGTAATGTTTGAGATTGATTCACCAATTCTCACATCTGTAGCATGGGTGGCATAATTGTTTTTCATATCTAGACTCAGTTCCCCTTACCAGTATCTCCTCAGTAAATGAGGGGAGGGGGAAGGGGAAGGTTACGTGGCCCATAATTTTACCCATTTGCATCTTAATTCCTTGTCATAGCATTTCTACATGACTAGCGCAGTATTACTATACTGTTATTACATCTCAGCAGTCACGATGAGGAAGGGGAAATTTCAGGCCAGTTAGGAGTGAAAAAGGTTGGAAACACATGTATCGTACACTGTACATGTACAGACAGCTGTACACTGCATACACCGCCACTCATTTTGTAGGCTGTGTGCTGAGTGAACTTTCACTCATTGACACTCTTGGCAAAGATGACTTCTGGCAGCTGTGGTGTCACATCTGGTGTAGAGTGTCCAGAGGTGCTGGGGGGTGGGGTCCTGGAGGCTGTAGTGCTGTATACTGAGGCATTGTGGAGGCTGGCTGAGGAGGCTGATGCCACAAATACAGTGAAGGTCTCTGACACTGTGCAGCTCCTTTTGGCAGCAGGAGAGGGCAGAGGCTTGAAAAACTGGAAGACCTTTGGCTGCAGTTTCCTTGGCTGCTGCTGCTACAATAACTTCAGCCTGATGAGGCGCATGACCTCGTAATGTTGAGCAAGAGGTCCTCCAACTCTGTCTATGATGTTCAGGATTGTGTCTGCAGCTAGAGACAGTCCAGGTGCCAACTCCCTCTCCTTCTCCTCCTCCTCTTCTTCATACTTTGCTGGTGTCCAGGCACACTAGCATCCTCATCGATCCATTCTTGCAGCTATTCCTCTGCAATTCCCTGCAGCTGCCAACAATTCTGCCATCCTTGGTGGCTCAGACCCCTCAGAATCATGCTGTGGTGCTGGAGTCTTGGGGGTTTTGAGGAGTTTACACCACCTATTCCTCAGTGTGGGAAGTTGCACTTTCTTCTCTCAGTTGATGATGGCATTCTTGATGGTGCAATTCGTAGAATTCTGCAGGGTTTTCTTGCTTCTGATGTCCTCATAGTCCTCCAGGTCCTTCCCATCCTCAGTTGCAAGAAGGCACAGTTGTAGATACAGGTGTCTGAAGTGCCTCTTAGCACTCTCTGTGGCTCCATGGTCCTTAGGCTGGATCATGGCAGTGGTGTTGGGTGGCAGGAACAAGACCCTGACGTGTTTATCCATGCTGCACAGTATGTTGGTGGAAGGATGGGTTGGGGCATTTTCCAACAGAAGCACTGCCTTCATTTCATCAGGACCAATGCCATAACTTTTATTGTGCAGCTTCATGGAAAGGTCAAAGCTGTGGTGGAACCAGTCATTAATGATATCCTGGGTAATCCAGGCAGATTGGTTCTCATGGTACTCACAGGTAGCATGGCCATAATACCCTTAAGTGATCTGGGTTGCTTTCTCCTGCCTGCTGTGACTGGCTGTAGGCAGTGAGAGTCATCAGCATTGGCACAGGCCAGAATGGAGAGCTTGTTCTTCATTGTTTTATGTACTGGATTGCTGCCATTATCTTTGTAAGCCTGGGTGTCTCGAGAAAGAGCATGCCAGAAGAGCACAATTTCATCAGCATTGTAAATTTTGAACTCACTCAGGCCCTTCTCCTTCATCAGGTTCTGAAGATGCTGAACAAACGACTCCATAGCATTAGCATCAGTACCGAGCAGCTCTCCAGTTATGGCCCTGTTAATAATGCCATGGTGCCTCCTGAACCTCCACATACAGCCATTATTTCTTTTGAAATCTTCAATTCCAAGGTGTGCAGCAAGCCTCTGTACTGTGTGCTGGATGTCCAGGCCACAAACAGAGATTCCCTCAGCTCTCCCTGTTTGTACCACTTATACACAGCTTCGTCCAGCTTCTTGTTGGGCAGCGTCCTAATCCTGAACACATCCTTCCGCTTCTCACCTTCCAGTTCTTTGTGGCTTCCTTTGTTTTATCTTTTGCCTTTAGGATGTTGTGAAGGGCCATCTTCGTAAGGTCATACTTGCACATAAGTTTGGCCCAGTTTGTGCCTTTCTCATTGGCCTCAGTCACCTCAAGCTTCTCAGCAATGGAAAGATTCCTCTTCTTGGCTTCCCAGAAGAAGAGATGATTGGAGTTTCCTTACTGGAAGCCATCCTGCATGATGGAAAACACTTGGCAAAGTTTAGAGAAGTGAAACACATATGTGGCACTGAACACATCAAAAGACATGGCAAGGCTGAGGCCGATCATGTGTCACATAGTATGTCCACAGACTCTGGTCCTGCCCAGTCCTACCAGAGCTAGCCCCCAAATAGCCCAACTTATCATTTATTCCTGTCAGCAGATCTCCCGCCTAGCCCAATTGGGTGAGAGAAACCAAAACCTTGGCAACTGTGTTGCGAGTCAACCCACTTGTTGCCAACAGTTTGGAAGAGCTCCTAATACATCTCATTTGTCAGCTCTGGTTCAGTACATCTGAAAAAAGTTAAGTGGACTCAGAGGTATTTGATAAATCAGAAAGCTGATATATCAGGGTTTAATAAAGCTGGGTTTTACTGGATGACCAGATCATGGATAAAGCACTCTGACTGGATGGGGCTTATTAACCCTTTTGCACACGGTAAGTTTTATTAAGTTTCATGGCTTACGATTTTACTCCCCCGCGCGCTCCGCTGGCAGCCCACGGTACACAAATTACACATATGCTCGCCTCATTTTCGCCACCCAAACCTCAAAATGTTGCCCTGAAACTCACATCATCTTATTCGCCGATGTTTGTTCTAGCTGATAAGCCAAAAGAAAAACCAGAAAAATACGAATAAAAGTACACTGGGCCGCCATGAATAAACATTTTGGAATGTTGATCTCACTTCCCAACATCGTCGTTCGAGTGTTTTCCATCATACAGAAAAATGTTATTATAAGTTTTGATAGAGAATTTCATTGGCTTTCTAATGAGATATGTCCGGTTGTGATGCGATTTGTATTTTTCGAGAAAATAGCCAAAAACTAAAATCCATTTTTGTAAAAATATTGATTTTTGTTCAGGGAGGTATACTGCAGAAGTTTTCCTACACACCTTATGTTTTTATTATATAATCTTATGTAGAATTTCATAATCTTTCTCCTGATACCTTTTTGTTTTGATACGCCTCATAGTTTCCGAGTAAATCGCAAAAAACTACATGGTACTCGCGGCCGCAGTGCACTTTCGTTATGCGTGCACAATAACCGCCTACGTAACCACAACTTTTCATTAGAGAAATTACATAGTTGTATCCTGTACATACGTAGAATTCACTGATCTTTATCATGGTTCTTACAGGAAATCGATACGTTCAATAATTTTGGAGTAAATGGACGACAAAGATAGAACACTCTTCCTCGCCCGCAAGCGAGATAAAAACGCTCAATTTCCCTGCCTCATGAATACTTACATATTTTCGCTCGTTACGTTTTATTATTATTATTATTTTTTACTCATTTTATACACGTGAAATATCATAAGCTCTTTGATAGTGATCTCAGTAACTCGACATTTCCACTAGTCTTTTTGCTAGGTACTGATACTAAAGCTGAACTTTCTTCCATCTCATATGTGTATATGTAAAAAATAATACTTATTTGTGAAAAAAATATAGAAATGTAGAAACAGGTCAATGTACAAATCAACAAAATATGGATAACTCACTTGCTCCAGAGGTGTTGAGCTGCTGGCAGGAACTTGAAGGAATTGAAGATGAGTTAGGTAGTGTGTGAGTTGTGTGTGTGTGTGTGTGTGTATGCATGTGTGTATGTATGTGTGTGTGTGTGTGTGGCGTATTCTCTGTTCCTTGCACCACGTTTGCCTAACACATGCGATGCACACAATAGATTTCTCCACGAACATTTGCTGCACGACATACGTATATAATGTCATATATGTGTCACTGTGTGGCATATTTTCTTGTCTCTGATCATTACGTAACTTTCCGCTTTCAGTCAATGCACGTAATATTTCTCAGTGAACACTCTCTGCACTATTTTATATGTATATTTCACACTGAACCATATACAATATAAAACACTATCACATGATTTCATCCCAGCCTCCTCTGTTATTCCCTTCCCTACTGTATGGTGTAAGAGACTGCCTGTTCCCTTAGCAACTAATGCATATGTCTATGTATCTCTATGGCATAACATAATGCCTGCTATGGTAGGTCAGTTATTTCACTAATCCAGGCACTATATGTTTCACGGATATAAGTAATGGCTTCACTAAAAGGGTAAAATACATCATTTTACGGGCAGGGTGAGTGGAAACCCAGCTATAACAAACCAGACTCTGCCTCTAGGGCTAACGGCTGATAATGGGCCCCAATGCTTTACAAACAATATATCTATGTTCAATAGACACAATCACTTCACAGTATAGTAAAAAACACTGTATAATCACAATATTTCAATAATGGCTTCAGCCTCGGGTGGGAGGGGGGAAAATGGCGGATTTAAAGGGACAACACAACATAGCACGACCCTGCTGTCTGGCTGCTAGTGGAGCACTGAGATTCTATCACTACGTACAGGCACATATGAGTCATTGCAGTGTTGCCAAGGTCTTACCTCGGGAGAGACACGTGGCTTCTAGAACTCTACAAAATTTGACGCAAATCGACCCAAAACTTATTTTTGGGGTAATTTTTTTTTGCGTTTTCACGTGATTTGAGGTCCTGTGCTTTGGCACACCACACCACATGTAACGCAAATTGCAGTCCCGTGTGCGAAAGGGTTAAGGTTTGCATCCAGTTGACCTTTGAGGTTTATTGCTGACATAATGGCATTCAGGCAAGCAAGGCTGGTCAACATTGATTTGAATGTCAAGACAGAGCAACCCTGTGTCCCTACAAACCTGATGGGACTAGAAAAGGTTGAATGATGGATAGATATGGGATGAATTTGTTTAAAAAATTATCAGCACAGTATGCCAGTAGTATACAGCTGGACTGGACTTGAATACATCACCACCAGAGTGGCTTCATATTGTTGTAGCATCTCAGACCTTAAAGGTGTAGGAGTCTAATCTAGGCCTTGCTTAGGGTACATACAGTAGCTTTAAGACATTACACTGTTCAAATTGCAAATTATCTTATCATTTGCATATTGTATCTTATCATTTGTGAAGGCTTCAATATGTTTGCATTCATCAGCCTGTGTCACCTAATGGTGGCTCTTCATGCTGCACAATCTCTGATAACCTCCCTGTTCAGTCTCTTAACCCTAAGGTCACACTCTGTGACCTCATCCCAGGTTGGTTTTGGTCTGCCTCTCACAGTCCTACTCCCAGACTTTCACACGTCTCACATTCCGCATCTAGTTATCATCCTCCATCCTCTCAACATGCCCACACCATTTCAGTCTACCCCTCCTCATCACAACACCAATTCATTTAAGTCCCATCCTTCCTCTCAACTTCTCAATTGCTGTCCTAGCCCTCCAGGCCCTTACATGCAAGGATACACTACACATCCATTTAACCATAGTCATTTCTGTATATTTGAGGCAGTGAATACCCTGTATATTTACTCCCCAGGTCTCACTACCGTACAACATTACACTCCTAACACATGCCGTACAAAGAGTCCTGAGCACGGAGGGAGAGCCTTCTCAGTGGTAGGAGAGACAAGAGCCCCCTGAATATCCCCCAACCACTCTTTACCCTAGCTGCAAAGCTAGCTCCAGGCCCTCCTCCAACATATAGCATGTCTCCCAAATAATAGAACTCCACCACACACTCAAGAGACTCTCCAGCAGGATCAGGCCTTTCATATCTGACAATCACTATATTCTCTCCCTGACACACCACACACATGAAGTCAGGAATGTTTTGCAGCCTGCCTCTAATACCACTACATCCCATATGCACCCACTTATTAGAAATACTGCACAAGATGATGTTTCTTCCCATGCCCTGGTGGCAAACTTCACATGGTCACACTTTCCATCCATTTATCCATCATCCAGTCCTACATTGCCCCACGAGGAGCGTAGCAGCCCGGGATTAGGTGAGTTGGCCATTATATTTAAGATGAGAGTGACCAGCGTCACTCATCCCTGAGTGGCATTATGTGAGCAATAAACCCCAGCCACCCGTTGGATATGAGCCTTCTGCAGCTCAGTCCAATTGGAGTGCCTTAATTACCCACTAAACCACCAGGCTCCATAATTTGGTTATACAGTAGGTGCGGAAAGTATTGACGTTTTTTTGCCGACGTCATTCTTTTTCGTGTTAAGTGAAGTAGGGTCAATACTACCCTCCCCTGTGATGCGAAATGAGCTGACTCTTTTTCAACGGGAGCTGGCAACCCTGCTTGATAGGTTTGGCACCACAGGAGCAGGCTCAGTAATGTTTGGGCAGCCACAGGAGGAGGATTGTCTCTGTGTGTGATGCACCACAAGGGCATGTTTTGACTCAAATAACACAGTTATTTGGTTACCTATCACATTCTCATCATGCCTAAAGTAACCACAAGCAAGGACAAATGTGTGGAAGTGAATACTTTATACAAAGCTGGCCACAAACTCCCATTTATTGCAAATCAGATGGTGTTAGGCTAAAGTAACCACAAGCAAGGACAAATATGTGGAAGTGATTACTTTATACAAAGCTGGCCACAAACTCCCATTTATTGCAAATCAGATGGTGTTAGACTGAGGACAGTGCAGAGACTGGTGAAGCGGTTCAAGGACAGTGGGGAGGCCATTCCTCCCACTCCACTTCCCAAGCCTGGGAGACCTCGTAAGACAACCTTCAGGACCCGTCAGCTGATCTCAAGGCAAGTTAGCAAGGATCCAAGGCTAACAGCACAGGATTTAAAAGAAAAGAACCCACAGTTGCTGGCAGATGTGTCTGTCAGAAGTGTGCAGCAGCTGTTGCATGACGATCTGGGCTACAGGAGTTTTTGTGCTCGTAAAAAACCACTGCTAACTGCACTTCAGAAGAAAAAGAGAGTAAATTTTTGTAAGAAATATCTTGCCTGGAGTGAGAAGCAATGGAAAACTGTGCTTTGGAGTGATGAGTCAACATTTACTGTCACTGGTACCCCTTCATCACGAGTGTACCGCAAACCAGGCAGTGACCCCCTGGATCCTAAGTACACTTCCAAGTTTGTTAAATACCCAGCCTCACTCATGGCTTGGGGCTGCTTTACATATTATGGTGTTGGTAGGTTGGTAATTCTACCTGCAAATGAAAAAGTGAACCAGAACAATTATTTGGAGCTCTTATGTGATGTTTTAAGTGACTCTTTTGATAAAACCAAGGCAAGAGTATTTATGCAAGATTCTGCCCCTGCACATGTTGCAAAGTCAGTGAAACAGTGGCTAACAGACTGTGAGGTTCCCTTTATTCGAGATTGGCCCAGAAACAGCCCAGATATCAATCCCATTGAGAATTTATGGGCGCACATGAAGCGGCAGCTGCGTAGTATGGACACATCATCTTTGCCTAAACTTGAGGCTGCAGCAATGGAGCAGTTTTAGTCCGTCTGTTCTGCAAAACTACGCCATCAGTCTCCCCAGATGCCTTAAGAAGATAATAAAGGTGAAGGGGAATGCCAGTAAATACTAAATTCAATGGTAAGTGTTAATTTATTTGTTTCTCCTTGCTAACCACAAGAATGTTTTCTTTTTTTAAGATGGCGTCAACACTTTCCACGCCTACTGTATGGTTACCACCCAGCGTACTAAATGGTTTCCTGGTTTACAGGAAACCATTTGGCTTATCTCTCAATGTAGAGTCACCCACAGGCAGAACGAAGAGGAAAGAATGAAGGAAAGAAAGACAGAAGAGGGAGTGTAAAGTCACCCGTAGGCAGAAGGACGAGGAAAGAATGAAGGAAAGAAAGACAGAAGAGGATGGAAGGAGAGAGAGATGGAGGAGGGGAAAGGGCAGACACCTGAGAGCAGCACTACATCAAGTGAGTGGATTGCCACCAGCCCTAGATATCATCGCTTTTGTTTTACCTTCAGTTACTCTCAGACCTATGTGCCCCGTTCTGTTTGTCCATTTCCTAAATCGTTGTTCTTCCTCCCTTTCGTTCTCTGCAGTCAGCACTAAGCAGCATACAACATCTCCCGCGGGAGTCCATTTCCGAAGTCACATGAGAGAGCCTCAAGCACTGTGATGAATAATAAAGGGCTTGAGACTGACCCTGGTGCACGTCATCATTCATGGAAAACTCGTCACTTAGATTTCCATTCACTCTCACATGGTTATGAGCACCCGCATACATAGCCATAACCACTCTAAGCAGCCACTTCTCCATCCCTAGCTTTCACATTGCCCACTTCACCACCTCTCTAGGGGCTCTGTCAAAGGCCCTCTCCAAATCAACAAAAACAAAGTACAGCTCCTTTTCCCTCCTGTATATTTTTTCTGAAGCTGTCAGACATTGAATATGACATCAGTCATCCCTTTTCCTGACATAACCCAAACTGCATCTCATCATTATTGACCCTTCCCAAATCATCCTTTCTAGGACTCTCTCCATTACCTTCATTATCTGATCCAAACATTGTATCCTTCTGTAATTTCCTCTTTCCATGATGTCATCCTTCCCCTTATACACATTTACAGTCACATCTTTCAGCCAGTTATCTGGACAGCACACTCATATATAATCGTATTTATCAAATCGCCAACTAAACCCACTCCTATATCTCCTGAGGCCTTCAACATTTCAGCAGTCAACTCAGAATGCCCCCCCCCCCACACCACCACCACCACCACCAGTTATAGTGCTCTTTCCAAGCATCTTTAAAGTCCTCATTGACTACCACTACCTTTCCTTCAGCATACTTCACACACTGCTTACCTGTGATATCCATTTTCCCATTTCATCGGATTTGCCACCGTAAATATTATTCCTTTTTCACTTCTATTTAGATTAATCAGTAAAAGTCTCTGGGACTCAGATTTTGCCCTGTATACCTCCTTTTTAGCACTACAATTGGCAGCCAAATATTCCTCTCTGTTACCACTCTTTTCCATTCCAGGAAAAGTCTTCTTTTCTTTTTAACTGCGGCGTGTACACCCTCATCCCATCACAATGTTACCTTATATCATGGAGGGCCCCTTGTCTGTCCTCACAATGAGTCAGTACCTCTCAAGAGATTGTTCTTGAGAGCTCTGTACTGCTCATTAACACTTCAGTCAGCAGCTTTCTGTTCACTCATTATTCTACTCATCTCATTATAGAAGCCATCCCTTACTGCTTGGTTTATCAACTTCCATATTTATTTCCTCCTGGGTGCATAAGTCTTCTTCTTCATCATCCACTCTTTCACCACCATATTGCATGTCTGTAATTTGTGTTGCAGCACACATTCTTTACCCTGCATAATTTTAACATGCTTCACCAACCTCCTATCAGCCCTCCTAATCAGGAAGTAGTCAGTCTTACTACAATTACCCCCAGACTCATATGTAATCTGCTTGCTTAGTCATTTCTTAAAATGTTTGTTGCAGACAGTCATGTTCTTTGCTTCCCCAGATTCGAGTATCCTCTTCTCTTCCACATTGTTTGTACCATATATGCATCCTCCATGTACTGCTTCATATTCTTGAGCAGCTTCACCCAAAAGACCATTTAAATTCGCACTCAATGAGAATCTCATCATCCCTTGTACCACCAACCACACGTTTCAGGAGATCTCAAAATCTACCTTTTTCTTCATTATCCAAGTCATGCTTTGGAGTATTCTCTGATATAACTGATGACATGAGTTTACCAAATAATATTTTCACAGCAGTAATCCTTTCATGTACTTTCATTACATTCTTGACACAATCTACCCATTTCGCATCAACCAGCACACCCACACCTCTATATCCGTCTGCACATCCTTGTATTTGGTAACACCTCACATCCCCTAGCCCCATCACAACATGGTTAAAGGCCACTACTCTCCACAAACACTTCTTAGAGACCTCACACAAAGAGTTTTTGATGGCATCAATTCGGCCAGGCCACTACACAGAACACTGTTAGTCATACTAGACTTTAGCAAAGCTTTTCATGCCATTGCCAACCACAACCTCTCAAACAAAATTTTCAATACAAACATGCACAATAACACAAAAAGATGATTGGCAAACTATTTATCAGGCAGATGGGCACATGTAACATTTGCCGGTCAGTCATCAAACATTAGAAACATTACAGACGACATCCCTCAAGGATCTGTTTTGTCCCCTATACTCTTTAACCTATACATGCACAACATACCCACATCCCACACACTACAAATACACAGCCTCCTATGCAGATGACATAACACTTACATGTACACCCCCAGATGCAAACAAAGCCTCACACATCCTCCAACCTTACCGCGACACACTACAGTACATCCTTCAACTTTGTGAACTTTAACTTTGCGAATCACCAATTTTGCGAGGTAGTTCCAAGTCATTTATTTTTTAACATTTATGAACTTTGAAAGCGATCACACACTTTGCGAGGTCGAGTGGTAGGAAAGTCGTCTTCCCGCACTACTTTGCCACGTGGAATAGTGACGTCGTGGTTCGCTGGGCGTACTGTGCCTCCTAGTTCGGTGTTCTGCCGCCCCGCCACGTTTGTTTACACCACAGTAGTCGCACCCAAGCCTTGCCCCGCCACCAGTCCCGTACACCACGCCAGTCTTCACATCAGTGTAAATATGCATTTTTTTTCTTTTTTATGTTTCTTACCTATGATGTTTTCATAATAATATTACTGTACAATACATCAGTCCATGTCTGTTTCATTTATCATCATAAAATTAAGAGGTAGAGTCGAGAGAAAGAGTGGGAAAAAGTGCTTACCTTGGGGTGATGTCGACCAATTTACCTTTATTGCATATATTTAATTGTTTAAACTTTGCGAATTTCGATTTTGCCAGGTTTTTTGTCGACCATATTCTCGCAAAATTGGAGGAAGCACTGTACTTGAATGGTTCACCACAAACAGACTCACAGTAGCCCCAGCCAAATCTACAGCGACCCTTCTCACAAACTAGACAGCGTGAATGTAGTCACATTCCGCACCTCACCATAAACAACCCTCCCCTAATACACACACACACACACACACACACACACATAATGAACAACAAGCTACAGTCAGTTTATGTATTGGAAGACGAATTTAGGGAGCCTGAAATGGAACCCAGGCTGACGAGAATGACCGAAATTACAGTTGACATG
>JAGKTI010014470.1:10356-21628 GCA_018397915.1 Birgus latro | reverse complement strand
AAAAAAAAAAAAAAAAAAAAAAAAAAAAGAAAGAAAGAAGAAGACAGCACTATCCCTCCCAGCAAAGGCAGCCTACATGGGTGGCACACAAATTCTCAGCCTTGAGATCTTAGGTCCAGTGCTTTGCCACTGAGTCACCCCTCTCCCCATTAAGGTGTAAACTGCAGAATACATTGCTAAGGAAGAGCTGTTACTACATCTCCACAACTCTGAATACGACCCTTAGACTGTTGGTAATTATTGGCCTCCATCTACAGTATTTTTTTTTTTTTACATTTACTGATATATATATAATGCCAAAAATATTTTTATAAACTATCAAATCACCTCCAAACTTACTATTAGTTAATCAAACTTATATCTGTACCTGATAAATCACGTCCCCACTGAAAGTCAGGGATGTGTTCCAAACTACAGTATCGCAATTTTTTCCATGAAACTTGTGCAGTAAATAGGGGACACTGAGAGGTCAGTCTAATAGGCAACAGTGGATGTTTAATATGCAGGTTTCTGTTGTCAGTGGCAGACTTAACTTCTTCAGTCTGATGATTCCTTTCTGTGTTATGCAGTACTCCAAACTGACAATTTTATTACATTTTGGAGAATGAGCAAGTACTGAAGATGTTTATGAAGCCTTTATCTAGCCTTCAGTTCAGAGTCTCTCCTATGCTGAAAATCATCTGTAGGCAACAAGAGTGAATATAAAATGTGTCATCCGAGTGAGGAGATTACAGGTACTGTAATAAAAAATAAATAAATAAAGTGAAGACTTACCATAGGTAATGTAGTTGTCAGTTGTCTTTTTTGAGGCTGACAGGGAATAGCTGCATTGATAGTAGTCTGTCCATCCAATTCCTCTTTTCCTTAATAAAAGAATCTTGATAGTAACCCACTCATGGTTAACTGTTAGGGTATTCAGTTTCTCTTAAATGCCAGATGAATGAGTTATAAGTGCTTGGTGTTAAGCTGTCTTCATTAAATATAATGAATTTTTGTACTTTGATCCAAGGTGTTCTTCTGATGGCTCGAACTCCTGCCATGGCCGACACACTGAAGGGAATGCTCAAGGACCGCCAGCTGAAGAAAATTTACTGGGCTATAACCAAAGGCATTCCTAAACCACCTCTAGGTAAGAATCATTGCGTGCAGCCCCCACCGCCACCAAAATTCACAGGGTACTTTTTCAGCTTTCACAACACAAATAGTTCTTTAACTTACTGGGCAGTAATAAAAGACATTCATAAACCAGATTAGGGTAAGAGTACTGCATCTCCCACAGCACAGTACACTTACTTCACGTTATGCACCTCACTCATATCTCGGCCCTTCAGCATAACCATAACAAAAGATCTCTGGGAGCATCTAGCTGGAATGCCCAGCTTCCTGCAGTAAACCAGGTTTACATCCCTATGATCATGGGTCATAACATGAATAACTACCATACAATGACTTACTTCTGCTTAGGAAAAGGTTTTCACACTGGAGGGGTTAGTTAGTCTTCATGAACCCCTTTTCTGTAAGAGGTCTTCCCTTAATAAAATAATCTGGAGGTAATAAGCATGGAAGTCGGTGAAGCTAGGGGAATGACAAGAGATTGAGCTGGCTGGATGAATGTTGTGAGAAGTGCATAATCAGGGATTTGGCACCCCTTTTTAATGTGACAGCATTCGGATTGATAGGGGAATGACAAGAGATTGAGCTGGCTGGATGAATGTTGTGAGAAGTGCATAATCAGGGATTTGGCACCCCGTTTTAATGTGACAGCATTCGGACTGACTCTATCGGATACGTTTATGTGAAGCTACAGAATGTGGTGAAAGTTTTTGGTATATCAGATAGATCCAGGATTTCGGGGGCTTGAATGAGGAGTGACTGGAAGCATGGCCCATTGAACTGGGCAAACCTGGGCTGTCTGGACATTACTACTCCTCACCCTGCCCTAGGGGGGGAAAGGAGGTCTGGATGATGATGATGATGATAGTAATAAGCATAATTAATTGTACATTATACTTACAGAGTTAAGATATCACTTTTCTGCATTCAAAGTTAGTGTCATACTTCTCTTTTAACAGCTAAGTTTCTCTTTTTCCCAGTTGAATAATTTGTGTACAGTTATCTCCTATAAGGCAGTAGGAAAGGCTGCATCATCATCTTAACCCAGTTACCACCAAAAATTGGGATGGTGCCTGGTGATTAGAACATAGCAGGAATGAAAACCTTGCATAAGTTTGATCCCCAAGAGTTTACCGGTGGTACTGTATTTTACAGTGTCAGGCTATCAAAGGAAGTAGGCTGATCATGTATTGTACACATAAATGTGGATTATGGTAGCCTAAACTTGGGCCCCCTGCACCTCAGAGGTAGTAATGTAGAATTGGTTGTTTCCATTTACAGTATACTGTTTGTACTGTTCTTTCAGGGGTGATTGATATTCCAATAGCAGAAGGCTTGATTCACGGGCGACGGCGCATGGTCTTAAAGCCAGATATAAAAGGGCTGAAGTCAACCTCAAGAGAAAGTCATCTTGCAGTCACAAGCTACAAGGTAGGATATTGTTTTATGTTTCTGGAAGGATGGCCTGTTTCACTTGGCACACTGTTACTTCTTACCATACTTTTAAGTATTCCTCGTGCTTCTGGATTCTACCCATCCCATATTAGCTAATGGGAAATAGGATTAGAATGATGATATTTGAAACTAATAGTGGCCATCCTTCAGATGCAGGGTGATTTGCATGCATTATTACACTACAGCAGAGTACAGTGCTTTACAAGTGTGTATCATAAATAATCATAATTGTAAACTGACATTAAGCATGTGCCAGGTGTTATCAGGACGTTTCAATACGGCCCTGGTTGAATGTCATCCCATGACTGGTGTGAAGCATCAGCTGCGTGTCCATCTTGGTTTTGGTCTAGCATGTCCGGTCTTGGGTGATCACAAGTACTCCCATCTCAGGAAATTAGCCCCTCAGGTTTGTACAAGTAAATAAGAATCAAAGTCCAAAAGGAGTCTATCAACCATTTTCAGGAACTGTTGGGAAATAATTAGCTAGTTTTGGCACTTAGTTTAGCTCCCAGTCCATAGAATACATCAGCTGTACCATGAACAACCCCAGAAAAGGGATTTCTAAGTTGAAATACGGTGTCATTTGTTTGGTTGGGATGATGATTTGTATTTCTGCATGGTGAATAATTAAATAACCTATTTTGTTTGTTAGCGGCTGCCTGGGGACACACTTGATCATCTGGGCCTGAAACAAAGCCAGGTGAGGAAGCTGCCTCTCTTCCTACACAGCCATTCAGTCGTCATCCCCGAGTTGGCTGATGGGAGAGATGTCACCATCTGGGCGAAGCTTCCAGCATTCTTCAATAAGACTTTGACACTCCTTCATCTCAACAGAAAGCAAAGTCAGATAATACACCAGCCGTTATCTACAATGGAGCAGTCATAAGCCTTTGTCCATATTTGACATTTCTCATAAATTTAGTGGTTTGGTCCACTTCCTTCTGCCTACGGGTGGCTTTACACTCCCTCTTCTGTCTTTCTTTCCTTCATTCTTTCCTCTTCCTTCTGCCTATGGGTGCTTCTACACTGAGTGACAAGCCAAATGGTTTCATGTATGCTAGGAAACCATTTACTATGCTGGGGTTACCATATAACCAAATTATGACGCCTGGTGGTTTAGTGGCTAATTGAGGTGCTCCAATCAGATTGAGCCAGTGCAGGTTTATATCCAAGGGGTGGTTGGGGTTTATTGCTCATGTAATGCCACTCAGGGATGAGTGGGGCTGGTCACTCTCATCTTAAATGTCGGGGCAAACTTGCCTAACCACGGGCTCCTACGCTCCTCATGGGGCAACATAGGATTGGATGATGGATGGAATAAAAAGTGAATTTCACTGGTTAAGTATTGTGTACAGTACATAATAAAGTGGCTATGAATTTAATCAGAGCTTTTCTGCTTACCTCTTTTACACTTAGAAGTGAACACACACATGCAGGCAGATACAGTAAGCATGGAAGTGTGGAAACATACACAAGTAAAAATATTAGAAATGAAGAGTACAATATAGAGTACAATATGCAAGTAAGGGAGTGCGGAAATATACACTACATAGTGTAAAATACTTTGAAATAAAAATTAATAGGGCAACCTTATCTAGCTTGTCATGATATAAAAAACGACTTCATATTTTTCCAGGCAGGATACTGGGAAGGCAGACATGTTACTTTGTCATGGCAGTACTGTACTATAGTCGTACGCTGCTTAGCTTAACATTTCTGAATGCCAGTTTTTTCTAAAATTACGGAGGCTTGATAGACATGTGAATGATCTGGTCCATTTCATTTAGCATCCTGCTCATAGTTCCCCATCTTCTGTATGTTCTTTTTCCTTGATTCTGGATCCAGAAAAATCAGGCTGATGATGATGTGTAGTCTTCCAAACCTACTCATATACCATAGTAATCTCTCTACTTTCCGGACGACCACTATCCGGTTACACCACTGTTTGGACGTCGTAGGCTGATGTTTGAAACCCAAAATTTAAAAAAATTAAAAATTAAAAAAATCGATTTTTTCCCGACCCGTAAGTTTGAATTAAACAGGTGTTTACATTCCATTCTCACGGTCGTCTCCCCCTCCCACCACTCCGACAGTTGTCTCTGAACTGCCGTGAGTTTTTGTTAAACAATCATAATTCACAGTGCTAAGGAGTAAGTGCATGGATTACTGTACATGCTTCAAGAGCATTTTCACCACTGTCAGAGCTTTAGAGGTGGGGTAAACAGCCACCACAGACATGTAAGTACACTGTCAGCTGCCAAACATTTTCCATAATCACTTCTAAATCCTCATTCTCTGGGTACATTTTATTTACTTCGTGCTTTGTGTCCCATATTTGAGTGCACAGGCTGTGAAAGAGGTGATTTTCTCGGTGATTACCATGTCTCTTACATACGTTCACTATCTAGTCAACTGGTGAACATTTTTGCCTTACCTCTAAATCATAATTTTCTGGTGACAATTTATTTATTTCATGCTTTGTATCCCATATTTTAGTGCATAAGATGTGAGAAAGGGTGATTTTCTTAGTGACTGCCATGTCCGATACACTAGGCTGTAAACTTGTGAACACCTCTGCCTTACTCTCCTCAAAATCGTCATTTTTTGGTTAAAATCCAATTAACTCAAGCTTTGTGCCCATTATTTATGTGAATGGGGTCTTAAATAAGTGCTATGCAAGTCCGGCAGGGAGGTAAGTAGGCGGTTTTCTGATTTAGGTTAGGTTAGGGTCAGGAATGACTGATGCTGGAGCTTCAGGGCCACTATCCGGACGAGACCACTTTCCGGTCATGCCTTTGGCTCTATTACAACAGATAATGGGAAGATTACTGTATATACATATCAGACATCTCCTGATTGCAAAGGGCTAGTGCATTTGTTACCTCTTCCCTCTATTTTTCATATGAAGTCATGCACAATGATGAATGAATGAATAAAAGGTCAAGTGACTAACTTACTATACACATCTATTGTATAAAGGAACATGGCACATAAAAAGAATGTGCATATGATGTACAATACAATAATAAGCAACAACACACCATGTATTCCATGTACTAGTATGAAGCAATAATTTGCATTTCCACTAAACATTACAAGTACATTACAACTGGTATGGCAGATCTCAAAAAAGGCAGCCCTCACATGCAACAAATTAATACAATGTAGAGATAACCCAGCAGACTGGTGGATTTGTACAAGAAACATTTAAAGGACAGGAAGGCATTTCCCTCACTCTACAATATGGTGTTTTGTACTTTTCCTGAATTAGGGATGAAACAATTTTTTACATCACTTTTATGAATAAAAGCACCTGTCATTATTTTTCACCAGCAACTGCAATGGTCCCCTACAACTCTCAAAATAAGTATTGATACTGTCCCTGTAAAAAGCAAGTGTCTTTGCTGGGGCTGCCTTAGAAAGTGAGAAAACTCTCCATATTTCTTCCTGAAAAGAACCCACCAAATCATTCTAAGAGGAACAGACAAAACAGTGGAATATTATACAAGAAATTATGGTGTGTGGGACAGTTGTTGACATAGGGATTTGACTGATATGAAACAGAAATACCAAGCCTCTAAAAGCTAAATGTATATGTAGGTATTTTGTAATTCATTCATTATCCAATCCTATATCACCCCACAGAGAAGCACTGGAGGCATGACAATAAAAATGACATACCAGAAAAAAACATACAGGAGGTACATAAGAAACTGTGACTGATCTGAAACCTTTTGTTAATGTGCGAGACATGTCCATCAGTTCTTTTCTAGAAGTCATATTTTTGGATGGCAAAGAAAAAAGTTGAAAGCAGATATGGCTGGTTCAAAAAGTCAGATAAGAAACTGGACAAGGATAATTCATTAAAAAAATATATTAAAAAGCACGGGTGTAAAACGAAAATACAGATGCTTTAAAAAAAAGTACAGTACATTGAAAGAACTGTGCATGGCTAGTTAATAAAAGATGATTAAAAAATAGTGACAAGTAAACAAGGCCAAGGTTGGTTCTTAAAGGAAGATTTAAAAACAATAAAAAAACGAATACTACTCACTTCAAGAAACTGGGGAACTGAGGCTAGGCTGCTGTATTCGTACTGCAGAACTATGCTAAAATTTATGTTGGCCTCAGTTTAGAAAAAATTAGAACGCACTTAACCCTTTCGATACTTAGGGTAGCGGTGCAAAAGTCACCTGCTCGTTACTGGATGATGAAGGCTGCGTCAAACAAAATCACCCCTTGATTTTTCTGCCTTATGGAAAGAAAAAACATCGTAAATTACCACATAATTTTTATTTGCTGAAAACTTTTGTCAAAATCATAAGCAAGTACAAATATTCGAGATTATGTGAATAAAAAATCAGGCAGACAGAGGCATAAATAAAGGAAGGGAAAAAATAATCTAGTGACAACTTTGGCCAAGCAAAACACCGCTCCTGCACTGCAGCACAATCGTAAGGTACTTTCCTTTCGCAGTAAGTAAAACCGACCCGAAGTGTCCTACAGTAAATGTTTATATACCAAAATGCAGCTAATGAAATTTCCTAAAACTCTTTCTCAGTAACAATTACCATAAAACATGTATTTCTATGAGAAAACACGAAAGAAAGAAAAAAACAAACATCGTAAATTAGTGCATAATTTATATTCATTGAACGTTTTTATCAACACCATACGCAAGTACAACTATTTGAGATTACGTGAATAAAAAATCAGGCATATAGAGGCAAAAATAAAGGCAAGGGAAAAAATAATTTAACGAAACACTGCTCCCGCTCTGCAATGCGACCGTAAGATAATTTCCTTTTGAGCTATGTAAAACTGACCCAAACTGTCCTACAATAAAAGTTTATATACCAAAATGTAGCTAATGAAATTTCCTAAAACTCTTTCACGGTAACAATTACCATAAAATATATTTTTATGAGAAAACACAAAGGAAAGAAAAAACATTGTAAATTAGCACATACAGGTAATTTATATTCGCCAAATGATTTTATCAACACCATAAACAAGTACAGTACAACTATTCGAGATTACAGGGAATAAAAAATCACGGAGATAGAAGCAAAACTATGGGTGTGAAGACAAAATGTTTAAGAAGTACTGCGAGCGCAAAAACAGGGTGTTCTCCCAGCACTCGGCCAAGGCCAAGCCAGCCAACATCCTCAGTACTTGCCCACGGTTGAACGCAGCCTGCGTCGTCCAGTAACGAGAGGGTTAACATCACACCACACTGCTCCGTTTTCTCTTCTCTTAATCTATCTATCTATTGCCAGACGCCTTAATCCCATAAGGGGTGGCCACAAACAAATTGCCTCCATGTCGCCTTGTCCCCCGCCATTTCATCTTTTTTTATGATGAATTATTTTCTGTACTCATTTCGTTTTTTGTTTTGTTTTTGAAGGCTCCAGAAACATGTTTGCATGCGTTGGCCTTGGTCGCCTAATGGCGCCTCTCCATGCTGCTCGATCTCTGGCAGCTTCCCTATTCAGTCCATTATCCCTGAGGTCACACTCAATGACCTCATCTACGGGATGTTCTCCACGTGATACTTAACACTAGCAACGAGGAGCTAAAAACACCATCTTGCATATATTTCTTTTACTATTGGGATTTGCTTAAAAATCTTAATTTAAAAACCATATTAATGAAGACCACATGAGCCGTGAATGGAACACTACCTTCTTCGCCGATGATCTTTCTTGTTTCTGTTGAAATGAAATAAAATGGTTATGAACAAGACTGAACCTCTTTCTTACATGTACACATGCATGCATGCACACACAAACTTTTCTCCTAGGAGACCCTCTTTCCATGAGTGAGCTACGTTAATGAGGGTAATTAGGTTAAGATGATGACGACGACAATGATCACATGGTAAAACTGGATTATGGGACACAAATGCACTGAATGTGTAAACTATATGACACAGGTGAATTCCGAAACAGAAATTTCCGTCGATACCGATATAAGTTCCAGGTAAAAATTGTCTCTTTGACTGACACAGTAAACTGGCATAAAAGTAACTTACAATGGAGATGGAAATAGCTAATAAATATGAGACGTAGGAAATCTTGAGTGGAATTAATACATTAATGGCATTTTATATATGGTACATATCTCATCATGATCCTGACTTTTTTTTCCCACCTCAGAATAGGGTGAGGGACAATACAGAGATTGGTCCAGAGTGCAAGTCACACCTCCAGTTGTGAGTCAAAACTCAAGTTGTGCCAAACAAGCCTGCAGGTCAAATCTTCACACTCAGGAGGCTCCTACGATGGGTAACTGTGTACTTTATAAGTCAGATACATAACAAGAAAAAGAGCTACCATGGTAGGTAAAATGATACTTACTTCCGAGGTCCCTTGACAAAGCACCAGTCTACAGAGATGGGCTGGCCTAGGATGGAGGCTTGGTTGAGACCATCGAGGGCAGCTTGAGCCTCCTTGAATGTCTCAAATTCAACCAGTGCATAACCCTGTACAATTGTTGAATATGTCCCATTCAATGTGGTGATGCATTATACAAATACTTTTATATTCCTGCTACTTCCTGACTATTTTATTCAGCTTCAGGAAGATCTTGTCATGATAGAGTAACTGAAGGTTGCAACCAACCAATCCAGTTTCTCTTTCCAGAGATGAACACTGTAAAACTGTTTGGAGGCAACAAGAATAAAATGAAAAATACATCATCTGAGTTAAGCGGTTAAAATGGTGACTGTTACTGGTAAGGCAAGCCTAGAGTATTGATTCTAAGCCAATGACAACAACAAAACACAACAACAACAAAAAAAAGCTTTATCAACCACTATTCCATTCAACCAGATCCAGTAGAAAGAAGTGACTGGAAGTTTTCTGATTGTTATGCTACCAGGGCATTTGACTGCCTTTTGATTTTGTTATTGTGGCCCTAGTCTCTTGAAATTTACTTTGTAACAGATGTCTTTCCTTAACCCTTACACCAATGAGAAAATTCTTGACAGATATGCACAGTTTCCCTTATTTTTCGTGTTTTCTTCACTATATACTGCAGCTCTCTGATCATCCAATAGGAGTGTTCGCGCAGCTGGAGAAATGCCAGGTGTCACAAATATTGAAATTTTTCTGATGGAGAAAAAAATCACATTGAGCAATAACTGAATGTCCTTTTTCATGCATCTTACATATTGTAAAAATATATAAATATTCTATTTCTTCTCTTTAAAGCAGCGCTATGTCAGTGCAGCAAGAAAAAATTGTGATAAAAAATATATTTCACAGCAGTTGCAGCCTGGTTTATGCATGCATAGAAATATATATGCATATCTTTAACCAATAACAAAAGTTAGTTATAATTCACAATAACAAACTAAACTCCCTGTGAGTAAAACTTAATTCACTTCAAGAAAGCATGTTGATATTTAGATGCTGCCTCTGGTACTACAAGTTTTTCGGGCAAACAAAAACAGCTGTCTGTCTTTACTCGCTCTGAGTTGATCTGTGTATGCTTGCTTCGTATGTCTGGCAGTGCTAGGCTTCGATACCCCGTAACATTTTAAGTCTAATAAATTTTAAACCATGGACAACCCACATGTGCCATTTTTCATACATCAGATTATGTACAAATGTCAATATTCACATGCCTTTTTTGCTTCTTACAGTCCAAAAAGCGGATACTGTATTGTCCTAACCTTCTTAGGGAAGAATGTATAAATATACAGTACTATTTTTTCGGCAATATTTTGGGTGAAATAGCACAAGTAAGGGTAATTTACATTTTTTAAAGGTGTTTCCTTAACCAATATTGTAATTATTGATCAGAAAAATAACACTGAAGTTTAACTAAGACCTCCTTAGACTGTCGAAACGAAAATGAGACACAGTTTCTGGTGGTGTCTGGCAGAGTTTCTACTCCGCATGAAACCTCCTATTCAGCGCTGACTGAGCCACTGAGCTATATGGGTTGCCTGCACCACCACTGTTAGTTTCCAGATATTCTCTGACCTCTATTATTATTACTATTCCTGCACAATGGCCAAAAGATACTACACTAAATTTCAACTCATTACCACAGCAAGATGACAAGCTACAGAGGTGTTCTTGATGTCTCTTTGCTAATGAAAAAAGTAGTTTTTTATTTTGCTTAGTTTTTTTAGTGTCTCTTCAATGAAAGAAAATAATGAGCGAAATTCAAGAATTTGTCCATGACACATGAGGTCTATCTATCTATCTATTGCCAGACGCCTTAATCCCGCACGGGGTGGCCACAAACAAATCGCATCTACGTCACTCTGTCCCCTGCCATTTCACTACCACGCTCCCAACTCACACCCCCCTCTCTCATATACCTCTCCACTCCATCCCTCCATCTCATCCTCGGCCTCCCCCTCCCTCTCGCCCCCTCCACCTCACTCACATACACTCTCCTCGTCAGTCTCTCACTCTCCATCCTCTCCACATGCCCAAACCACCTTAACGTGCTTCTCCTAATGCTTCCCATCACATCCTCAAGCACACCACAACGCTCCTTCACTTCCTCATTTGTTAGTCTGTCTCTCCATGTGACTCCACATGCTCCTCTCAATGCTCTCACTCTTGACTTCTATCCTTCCAACAGGGTCCAAGCTTCACTTCCATATGTCAAAGTTGGTATCACAATATTGTCATGTAACAACTTCTTCACTTCCATGCTCACTTCCCTGTTTCTTATCACTGCT
>JAGKTI010014469.1:0-12639 GCA_018397915.1 Birgus latro | reverse complement strand
AGGTAATGAAGGTAATGGAGAGAGTCCTAGAAGGTATGATTAGAGAAAATGAGTGAACACAGATGAAATGCAGTTTGGGTTTATGCCAGGCAAAGGGGCCACTGATGCTATATTCAGTGTTCGACAGATTTAGGAAAAATATATATATGAAAGAAAAGGGATCTGTACTTTGTTTTTGTTGACTTGGAGAAGGCCTTTGACAGAGTCCCAAGGGAGGTGATGAAGTGGGCAATAAGAAAGCTTGAGATTGAGAAGTAGCTGGCTGGGTGGTTATGGCTATATACGTTGGTGCTCGCAGCCAGGTAAGAGTGAATGGAGATTTGAATGATGAGTTTTCTGTGAATGTTAGTGTGCATCAGGACTGAGTCTTGAGCTCTTTGTTGTTTATCATGGTACTTGAAGCCCTCAGGTATTGATCTGGTATTGATTGCAGAGAATGAAAGGGAGGTGGAGGAAAGATTTAGGAAGTGGAGAGATGGTAGGAGACACAAGGGCTTGAGTGTAAATGCAGATAAAACAGAGGTGATGGTATCTAGGGCTGGTGGCAGTACTGTCAAAGAAGGGGGAGAGTGGCCATGTGCAATTTGCCACAAGGGCATGGGAAGTAATTCCACCTTGTGCAGTGTTTGTGATAAGTGAGTGCACAAGAAATGTAGTGGTATTAGAGAAAGACTGTTAGATAATACTGATTTTCATTTGTGTGGTGTGTCGCAGAGCGCATGTGGAGATTGTCGGGCATGAAAGGATTGATCTTGCTGGTCTCTCGAGTGTGTGGAAGAGTTTTGTAATTTGGGAGACATGTTCTGTGCTGGAGGTGGGGCTGGAGCTAGCTCCGTGGCTACAGTGAGAAGTGGCTGGAAAAAGTTCAGGAAGCAGTTGCCTCTCCTAAAACTGAGAGGGCTCTCCCTCCATGCTAAAGGATCTTTGCATGACAGAATTGCAATCCCCTCTCTAAAGTATGGAAGAGAACCTTGGACCTTGTTGGATGGTACCAAGTCAGGAATGAAAGCAGTGGAAATTAGTTATTTTGAGAGAAGCAAGTGGAGTTACATGGAGTGACAGACTGACAAATGAGGAGGTGAAGGGGCATTGTGATATGAATATGGATAAGATAGAAGGCATTAAGAGAAACACACTGAGGCAATTTGGCCACATGGAGAGGATGGAAAGTGAAAGACTAACTAGGAAAGTGTATGTGAGTGAGGTGGAGGGGGGGGGGAGAGGGAGGGAGAGACCGAGGATGAGATGGAAGGATGGAGTGGATGGAGAGATATATGAGAGAGGGGGGTGTAAGTTGGGAAAGGATAGTGAAATGGCAGTGGACTGGGTGACATGGAGGTTATTTGTTTGTGGTCAAACCACATGGGATCAAAGTGTCTGGCTACAGACAGACGGACTTTACCTTTCAGGACAGTAAACAGAATGTGGGATATGGCCGTATTTTTGAAAAATAATAATCATCTCTGCCTCAGTTCATAACTAAAAAGGTGGAAAAGTAGGTGACAGAAGACATAATAAGAGTCTACAGTCAATGAGTAAAAGAGATTTTTTTTTCTATTCCTCACTGCTCTGCCAATTCTGATTATTGGATAATTTTCTCTTCTGATACCAATACACATATCAATCAGCTTTTGCTTGCTGATTTACAGCACTACATACGAGTAAGTCACATGCCACAGGTTATCTAGGGAATACAAAATCAAATCATGATGCAATGCCCTGATGGATTGGTGTTCCCAATCATTCTCACTGCCAACTAACAGCATGACAATGTCACTACAACATATACTGTATAAACAATTACACGTGTGGAATTTTTTGAATCTCTGACAGAAACACAAAGAAGTGTACTCTACATTTTAGAAATATATGAGGCACAGAAAACTCACAAACATATGGGACACAGAAATCAATCACAAATGAAAAAAAATGTTAAGGTCATCATTAACAGATTGTTCAGTCTGATATAGTGAAAACAGCTACTACTGGTATTTTTATAAATTTCCAGCATAAGCTGTTTCATGAGAACAGTTAACCCTCTGCGTGCAATACACTTCATGAGGTCAGTCTGACAAGCTGTGACATACATATCTCACAAAAGTGAGATTTTCAACCTCATACCACAGATTCTGGCAGAAGCAGCATCATGCAAATATTACAGCATTCTATGCTGTTATCTCATCCAAATCCCCAAGCATGAGCCCTGCAGTTCCAGCACCCAAGAAGGGTTCAGACATGTTTAGACTATCCTGTTCTTGATACTGAAATTGAGTGCAAAGTTGACAGTGAATAAGGCAAGAGGAGGACAGAGAGAGAAACTAAATAATTGATAGGCTGCATCACATACACTGTATGGAGCATTAGGCTACTCAGCTAATCACTCAGCCTCAAAAACTATTTCCCCATGTTCAGAAAGCTGCCTGTTTCCAGGCAAGTGAGAAGCCTCCAACCACAATCATTCCATTAAAATAACATGCTGAGTCAAAATACTTTATGCATATGAGCACCATGCCATTACTAAGGCAATTCTGTACAGTAATCCTTCAATTATCTGATTTAATACAGCCAAAGGCATGTCAGGGTACTGGTTCCATCCAGACTGTGGACTTCTTCCCTGGCCTACATTCATACATAACCTAACTTTGAAAGCCACTGTAAAAGGCCATTACAGTACATCATACAACACTTGTTCCTGTTGTTTGAAACTACTCTATCTGGTCAAGCAGACCTAAAAATGCTGAGGGCATACAAAACATAATAGTAAAATGGAATAAAATCATGGTAAAATAGAGTTAAATTGTGGTACAGTACAGTAAGCTAGAATATAATCAATGTCACCACTCACGACTTGACCATCCCGCATCAATTGCACCCAGGATCTCCCGCTTCTAAAGAGTCAGCACTTCCCTCTTCCTTTTCCCTGGTGATGAGGCCATCATCACACCCTAGGAAGAAGCATGCAAGGAATAGCAAGGCCCGAAGCTGGAAGGGAACAACCACAAAAACCACCACGTATGCCACTATAACAACTGTTTACATTGCCGCATGGGAACTGACATGAGTGATGTGAGTCTCTGGCGAACATAGGGTACACTAACCAGCCAGCACCACCAGGCTATTCCCATCTGTCTGGGCGGAAATTTTTCGTGCAACCATAATTTCCAAATGGACGCAGGCACTTGTCCGGACAATGGGAAAAACTGTATGAATAATGGCTTGGAACAGCCAGATCACAGCGTCCGGGTAATGGATTGTCCGGGTGGTGGTCGTCCAGATAACTGAGAGATTACTGTAATTTACATTTAACCCCTTCAGAACTGGATGTCTACCACAATCACCGGCACTCTGTCCTAGATACAGTACATCCTTCAACTTTGTGAATTTTAACTTTGCGATTCACCAATTTTGCGAGGTAGTTCCAAAAGTCATGTATTTTTTAACATTTATGAACTTTGCGAGCGATCACACACTTTGCGAGGTCGAGTGGTGGGAGAGTCGTCTTCCCGCACTACTTTGCCACCCCGAGTAGTGACGTCATGGTTCATTGGGCGTACTGAGCCTCCTAGTTCAGTGGTCTGCCGCCCCGCCACGTTTGTTTGCACCTGTTTCCAACCAAGGTCACTGACCCTCACAATTTTGTGGTGCTCCTCGCAATACCCCAGCAGTCTACCTTGCACGAGTGTTATCATGGTGCCAACGGGTAAGAAGAATGAGAAAATAAGTTTGGAGACCAAAGTGAAAATGACTGAAAGGAAAAAAGCAGGTGAAGGTAATTCTGCTATTGGTCAGGAGTTTGGTGTTCTCATGAATTTTGTGATTAGAGACTGCTTCCTCTTGTTAACCCCATCTCTGTGGAGGTCAGCACAAAAGCGAAGCGGCCGAGAATTAACGATGCATATCCTGGCAAATATTCTCGCCGTCATTGACCAGCTGAAAAAAAAACCATCATGAACAACGAATGTGATCAATTTAGGACTCAGCAAGCATGCCACGGTGTTGACAGGGCCCTTCGTTTTTATGCTGTCCTACACAGAGATGGGGTTAACAAGAGAAAGCAGTCTCTAATCACAAAATTCATGAGAACCTCAAGAGACCCTGCCCCACCGACCAGCCATCCTGCCACCCCTCCCCAAGCAGCCAGTGATCCTAGCACCCCTAACTTTTTCATTCTGGTGACCCCAGTGACGATTCTGACTTCGAGGGATTCATGAAAGAGGCAGAAAAAACACAGCAAGATGTGGAAATATCTGCCAACAGTGATAGTGATGACTTAGGCCCCACGGGGCGACAGTAGCCAAGCCTCGCCCCGCCACCAGTCCTGAACACCAAGCCAATCTTCACATCAGTGTAAATGCATTTTTTTTTTTTTAATGTTTCTTACCTACGATGTTTTCTCATTAATATCACTGTACAGTACTGTACATCAGTTCGTGTTTGTTTCATTTATCATCGTAAAATTAAGAGGTAGAGTCGAGAGAAAGAGTGGGAAAAAGTGCTTACTTTGGGGTGATGTCGACCAATTTGCCTTTATTTCATATATTTAATTGTTTGAATTTTGCTAATTTTGATTTTGCGAGGGTTTTTGTCGACCATATTCTCGCAAAATTGGAGGAAGCACTGTATACTCCACCTTTCCTAAGGTCACAATGCTTTTTTTTTTTTTTTTCTTTAATTCATAATGTGGCTAAATAAGCTGATGAGGAAATGCCCCTAAGTCCATACTCTCATCCATACTCAAAGGTTTCCATCTGGGTACTGCTACTAACCCTGCCTGAGGCAAAGCAAGTTATCTAAGGAAGAAGGCAGCTGCTAGCTCATGGCCAACCTGAATGGTAATTGGTTTAGGACTGAGAGCGGGTGGACCTAAAACACACTGTATGGCTACTGTTGCTCACCCTCCCCAAGATAAGGTAAGGTATATGGGAAGCTGGGCAGCTGATAGTTCATGGTCAAACTGGACAGTGACTGGCTGAAGACCGAGATTGGGACGACCTAAAACGGGGCGAGGTGAGCAATCCTTGCATGGCCCCATGTATTTGGCCGCCAGTACCACCCTCCCAGCCTTTCCTCTTACATGAGAAAATATTTGACGATGACTACATGTCAAAGCTGGACCCCAAGAACCACCATAACTCACCAAAGAAGCTACAAGCATTATGGGCCACTAAATCTGCCACACTGCAGCACCAGCAGGAATTCCAAAACAAGGGTATGCTACAGCCTAGGGGTTATGAACAACCGCTACTGAATCATGGAATAGTAATTTGTTGACCCGTGTGAAAAATACATTTGACGCCACCGTGATTTAAAAGGACTGATTTGCAAATACAGGGTATGATGGCACTTCCTGTTCTGTTCTCCATCTAAGAATCAGTCTATCTATCTATCTATTGCCAGACACCTTAATCCCGTATGAGGTGGCCACAAACAAATTGCCTCCACGTCGCCTTGTCCCCCACCTTTTCATTGCCCTGCTCCCAGCTCACACCCCCCCTCCCTCATATACCTCTCCACTTCATCTCTCCATCTCATCCTTGGCCTCCCCCTCCCTCTCCCCCCTCGACCTCACTTGGATACACTCTCCTTGTCAGTCTCTCAGTCTCCATCCTCTCCACATGGCCACATCAGTAATTACAGTAAATGCAGATTTCAAGCTGGTAAAGAAGTATCAAGTAATAAAAGGAGTGCTAGTCTTGACTATTGCAGTCATGTATGTAAACAGACACTTCTATCTATATATCTATATACCTAGGCTGCTTCCCCCAAGAAAAGGGAGGCAACCAAGACAGGTCAACATACTACCAGTTTACTCATCCACTCATACACATTCATTCGCATCTTAGCCCTAAAGGGGAGAAGGGACAGATCTACACTGCACCACACCGCACGAGGGTCAACTACGCAGTGCAGTCAGTGACATCCGCAGCAGGGCCCGACGGCAAAGCTGATTTACCCCTGCCACATCATAATGGATCCAGCCCCTTACCTGCACCTGACCTGATCAGCTGATCAGACAAAATGCAGGAGAATATCCCCTCAGGGCTGCATCATCATTTATTCATTCACAATTTCTCTCCATTCATTTCTATCATGCACAACCACTCTTCCTTGCTCAACAGACAACCCTCTTGCATCCAGCGCTCTCTTCACACTGCCATCCATCCTATTCGTGGTCTTCCTCTCAGCCTTACACCTCTCACATCAGATCTAGTTATCTTTTTCACCAATCGCTCATTATCCATTCTCTCCAAATGCCCAAACCATCGCAACACCCTCTGTTCAACTCAATCAGCCATCTCCCGAACAATTCCAGTTCTCCTGCGCACTTCATCATTTCTCACTCGATCGATACGCATCACTCCACACATACTCCTCAGACACCTCATCTCCATTACATTCAAACTTTTCCTCTCTGCTACACCCATATTCCATGTTTCAGCCCCATATAATGCAGTCGGTACCACAATACCCTCATACAGCCTTCTCTTTACATCCATTCTAAGTGAACAACATCTAAACACTTTTTTCATTCCTCCCAGCACCTTTCCAACTTCATTCATTCTACACTTCACTTCTGCATCTATTCTTCCATCCACAGCAACATGTGACCCTAAATACTTAAAACACTCAACCTCCTTAAGCAACTCACCATTCAAACCTATATTCATCCTCCTACTATCTACCAACCTCATACACTTCATCACTTTACTCTTCTCATTTATTTTCAGTTTCCTCCTTTCACACACCCTTCCAAACTCCTCTACCAACTGTCTCAATCTCTCTTCTGAATCAGCCACCAGTGCAGTATCATCCGCAAACAGCAGCTGCTTCAGTTTCCACTCTCTACCATCATTCACCAGACTCAGTCCTCCACTTAACACTCTTGCATTCACCTCCCTTACAACACCATCCATATAAATATTAAACAACCAAGGCGACGTCACACATCTTTGCCGCAGCCCCACTCTCACGGGAAACCAATCACTCACAGTATTTCCCACTCTTACACACGCTCTACTATTTACATAAAAACTTTTCACTCCTTTTAGTAACCTGCCATCAAGCCCATTCAATCTTAAAACATTCCACAAAGTCTCCCTATCAATTCTATCATATGCTTTCTCTAAATCCACGAATGCCCAAAACACATCCTTACCTTTCGCTAAATACTTTTCACACACCTGTCTCACAGCAAACACCTGATCCACACATCCCCTCCCTCTCCTAAAGCAACACTGCTCATCACCAATCACTCCCTCTGTACCCTCTCTAACTCTCTTAATTAACACTCTACCATACACCTAACATACAACACTCAACAGACTTATACCTCTAAAGCTAGTACATTCATACTTATCACCCTTACCTTTATACAATGGGACCACACAAGCACTTGCCCAGTCAATTGGCACCATACCTTGCACAAAGCACACATTCAACAATCTTACTAACCAGTCAACAATAGTCGCTCCACCACATTTCAGGCATTCCACAGCACACCCATCCATACCTGCAGCTTTCCCTGTTTTCATCTGCTTTACTGCCTCTTACACTTCCTCCATCGTGATAAGAGATTCATTCAACTCTCCCAACACATCTATTCCTTGCACCCTTCCATCTGCCACAATCTCAGCCTCCCTTTCCTCCTCTACATTTAACAACCTTTCAAAATACTTCGCTCATTTCTTCCTTACTGCATCCATCTCAATTAACATCCTTCCATTCTCTGCTTTTACATGCTCCTCCTTCCCAGACTCTCCCTTTCGCACCCTTTTCACCTCCTTCCAAAACATTTTCTTATTCTCTTCAAAATTCTCAGTCATCTGCCTACCCCACCTCTCATCTGCCGCCACTTTAGCATCATGCACAACCCTTCTTGCCCTATTCCTCTTTTCCTTATACCTCTCATATGACATCTCATCCTTCCTCTGCAACCACACTTCATATGCATGTCTCTTCTCACCCACAGCCATACTTACTTCCTCGCACCGCCATCCACTTCCCTTTCTTACACCACCACCCACTTGTCTCACACCACACACCTGTTCTGCATGCCCCACCACAGCACTCTTAAACAACTGCCATTCCTCCTCCACACTACCACTCTCCTGATCTTTCACTACGTTCCACTGATCTCTCAATTTCTCCTGATACTCTATCATTTTCTCTCTTTTATCTAACTCACTCACTTTCAAAACCTCCCTGCCACACCTAACTCTCCTAGCTCTCACCCATCTCTTACCTACTCTCAACTTTCCCTCCACCAGGTAGTGGTCAGACATACCTCCACTCTCCCCTCTCAAAACTCTCACATCAACAATCTTCCTATTACATTCCTGGAAACAACCACATAGTCCATCAATGCTCTGTCAACAACCCTTCCACCCTCCTGTCTCACCCATGTATACTTATAAATATCTTTCTTCTCAAACAAGGTATTCCCAATCATCATCTCTCGCTCAACACACACACCTATCATTCGTTCCCCATTTTCATTTCTTCCAGGCACACCATGCATACCAACTACACCTTCAACTGCTACATTTCCCACTCTAGCATTCAGATCCCCCATCATTACCACATTCACATTTACTCCAAAGCTCTGCAAACACTCATCAACATCATTCCAGAAAGACTCCTTCTCTTCTTCATCCCTTTCACTACCAGGCCCATATGCACTCACAAATACCCACAACTCAGGTTCAAATTTCGCTTTCACCTACATCAGTCTCGATGACACCTCCTTCCATTCAATCCCACACTGCTGTACTTCCGGACTCACTAACAAGGCCACACCTTTTCTTGCCCTTCCTCTATCAACACCTGACAATCTTCCATTCACACTTCCAAACGTAGACTCACCCTTCCCTTTCATCTTTGCTTCACTCAATGCTAACACATCCAACTTTCTTCTCACAAACATTCTCCAAATCTCCTCCCTTTTAGCCTCAATCGTACTACAACCACGCACATTCATAGACCCAACAGACACTTACAACCAGGTATGTGTTAGAGCTGATACAGCCATGACCATCTACACTTCCTAAACCCCTCAATACTGGAAGTCCTTTCTAAGCTGAATTAAACTGTCCATCAGTAGCCACTATAAAAACTGAGAAGCTGTCATGACAGCAAAAAAGTTAAAGGATAAAAAGCTTATAAATTTTCAAAGCAGCCCAGGCAATAAAATCAAGTTTAAGTACTGTATTGATCTACAGGAAAAAATGATTTATGTTCAGTATCTTATCAAAAAGACACAGGACAAACCTTATGTACTGATCTAAAGGAAAAAATGATTTATGTTCATTAACTTATCAAAAAGACGCGGGACAAACCTTATTCAGAATCTTGATAACAAATAGTCATTTTTATTTCTTATTAAAAAACCTCAAACTATGGCTGCAAAAACTAGCTTGTGATACTCAATTTGGTGTGGTATTTAGGCTACAGAATGCAAATAAGCACACATCCACAGTGGCACTGTTATTACAGTACACTGACCCCCTGGCTTTTGCACATAATAGTACTGAACATGGCACATGACAATGAAAGCACAGAACCTATGAGATTTATCCTAACTGGTACCAGGCATCCCAGGTACAAGCCCAAAATTTCCCTTTTATGGCAATTCAGACCCATTAACCCTCATCCGCCGGGTAATGTATATACATCACAATCGGGCCGCTACAGGGCTGCCGGTTAGCAGCTATACTTGCAAGTGTATTCTTGCCACTGTTTGAACTGGCTGCCATTTCATCTCGTCACCAAAGAGTAAGGAGGGAGTCCCTCGATATCGCACAGATGAGAGTCAGTCTGTCCCTTGCCTCTGCCAGGTGTGCAATGCTTTCTTCAGGTTCCTCTTACTCTGATTCCATCTGCACCACCCATAACCAACTGCATTATCCACCTCTGCCAAGCCTCTTTCCAAGGATACTAGAAAAGGGAAGTGATAGTCCCATAAGGGATGCCTCAGGTGCAACAGTGCCTAGTTTATCTAGTAGTGGAGTAAGTTATCACGTTGATAGCAAAGCCATAATTGGTGCCATGGGCAGATGCACAAACATGTCCTGCTCTCAAGCCACAAAAATTAGTTCTGTTCCCCATGTCATTACTCACCAATGCAATGACCTGGAGACCAGGGGATACTTTCATTCACAAGAGGAAGAGTTGATGAGTAAAACGGTCATTAATCAGTTTCTCTAAATGCTATAGTTTCCAAGATATTAAGATTTGAAAAAAAGCAATTTTCTGCAGTTTCCGAAAAAATTGGCCACAGTGAGGCGACAACTTTGTTAAATATTGGCCGGAGTTTGTGGGTTAAATACTGTACATACAAACTGATATGGTAAGTATCAAGAACACACATAAGCATGGCTAGGTTAATAGAGTGTGATGAATGGGGCACAAAAAGGAGGAAACATGTACCACAGAAAGACCTGAGATGAGCTTGAGGTACGGGGTTCCAAGACTAGTGGGTGGATAGTTAGTGGCCTCCACCATCTGGGGTTAACTTTTCAAGTAGGGCTTCATCTTTGACTCCCTCAAATCCATTAGAAACCACAGACACTGCACCATCACTATTGACAGAAACCAGCTCAGGTATGCGATAATGATGTTTCTGAGCCAAAAAACGCACTGTAACAGCTGCGCAGACTTTCATCTTGCAGTGAAAACAAAAACTGCTATAACCATGGTATCACTGTACATGCAAACAAGAACCAGATATGTTTGGATTCTAAAGTCTCTCCACTGAAATCTATTATCACAACATATACCTCACCAACACACTGCTCATTAAGAGAGCCATGGTTTACAAGTCCTGAAAAGCAAGTGATGCACAAGGCAGAGGAACAACTCATTCTGTCACTGGAGAAGTGACCTGCCTCCACCCAATGATTCATGCATGGGTGTAGGTATGGAAAGTTTTGTGAGTGTAGGATGAAAAAGTTTTATTTTTTGTTTTGTTTTGTTTTTGAAGGCTCCAACATGCTTGCATGCACCAGCCTTGGCCACATAATGGTGGCTCTCTATGCTGCTCGATCTCAGGCAGCCTCCCTGTTCAGTCCCTTAACCCTGAGATCACACTTAAGGACTTTGTCCCAGGTCTTTTTTAGTCAACCCCTTGCAACCCCACCCCTAATATTAACGCTTCTCACTTTCTGCACCCAATTATCTTCCCCCATCCTCTCCACATGCCCAGATCACCTCAATCTACCTCTCTTCATCACAACACCAATACATCCTACCTCTCAGCTTTTCCATTGTAAACCTAGCCTCCCCAGGCCTTGCACTCAGGGATGCATACACATCCACCTAATCATTGTCATTTCTGTACATTTGAGCCTGCGCATATCCTCTTCCTTTACTGCCCAGGTCTCACTACCATACGGCATTACACTCCTTAACACATGCTGCATACAAAGATCCCTTAGCAAGTAGGGAGAGCCCTCTCAATGTCAGGAGAGGCACCAGCTCCCTGAACTTCTTCCAACCACTCCTCACTCTAGTCACAGAGCTAGCTCCAGCCCCACTTCCAGCACATAACATGCATCCTAAATAACAAAACTCTTCCACACACTCAAGAGACTCACCAGCAAGTTCAATCCTTTCACGCCTGACAATCTCCATCTGCTCTCCCTGACACACCACACATGTAAAATCAGCATCATCTCGCAGTATACCTCTAATACCACTTCATCTCTTATGCACCCATTTATCACAAACACTGCACAAGATGGAATTATTTCCCATGCCCTTGTGGCAAACTGCACATGGCCATTCTCCCCATTCTTTGACAGTACAGAACATCCTTCAACTTTGCGAACTTTAACTTTGCGATTCACCAATTTTGCGAGGTAGTTCCAAAAGTCATGTATTTTTTAACATTTATGAACTTTGCGACTGATCACCCACTTTGCGAGGTCGAGTGGTGGGAGAGTCGTCTTCCAGCACTACTTTGCCACCCCGAGTAATGACGTCATGGTTCGTTGGGCGTACTGAGCCTCCTAGTTCAGTGGTCTGCCGCCCCGCCATGTTTGTTTGCACCTGTTTCCAACCAAGGTCACTGACCCTCACAATTTCGTGGTGCTCCTCGCAATACCCCAGCAGTCTAACCTTGCACGAGTGTTATCATGGCGCCAACGAGTAAGAACAAGAAAATAATTTTGACGATCAAACTGAAAATGATTGAAAGGAAAAAAGCAGATGAAGGTTATTCTGCTATAGGTCAGGAGTTTGGTGTTGGTGAATCGACAGTGATTCTAGAATGATTTTAAAGAACAGTGAACAAATCAAGCAAGCATCGAATAACTATGGAGGTGCTCAATTTGATGGTAGAATGCTGGTGGACAACAAAGAAGTGCTAATAAAAATGGAAAGATATCTTGCTCACTACATTCAAAGAAAGGAAAAGGAAGGGGTTGCATTAGATGGGCGCCATATAAGGGACCAGGCAAAGATATTCTATCACACGTGCCTTAAAAAAGCCATTAATCCTCCAACAAAACCTTTCAAGGCATCGAATGGGTGGCTATGCCAGTTCCTCAAAAGGAAGGGGTTTAAACACAGGTTCAGTGGCGAGTGAGGCAGTTTGCCAGTTCCTCAAAAGGAAGGGGTTTAAACACAGGTTCAGTGGCGAGT
>JAGKTI010014468.1:0-21629 GCA_018397915.1 Birgus latro | reverse complement strand
TTTACATGCAAAAGCAATCATTTACTCTAATGCAGTTTAAAGTGTGGATGAATTTGACCAACATTATTAATCTGGCTTGAATTAAAGCTTTCATTCATGATACAAGTTCAGACACAAAGAATACCTTTATGTACCATAAGATTTATAAAACGAGATAGGCTAGGTTGTATGAAAACTCACATGCAATCCAGTTTGCTGTTCACTGCAAGCAGGATGAAAGCTGATGTTTGAGCAGTTAAGCTTCTGCCAGATGAATGTGAAGCAACTGCAACCTTAGAGAGAGGAATTACAATGAAAGGAGAGAAGCAATGAAAATTGCCTGATGTTTGCCTTCCAGCTAGCACACAGCCCTTCCTGTACAGTGACAGATATGTTTCACATGTAACAAACTTTCCTTACAAAACATGAACAATTAAGATTTTGGAAAATTCAGCCTTGGCTGATTCACCTGATGTAACATAGAATAAATTTGGTGAAATCAAATTTTTGGACAAGCTGACCTAACCTAATGATCTATCAGATTCTTAAAAAACCAACACAATCATAACCTACACAAACCTGCCCTAGCTTAATATATTCCAAGCAAAATCGTGAGGAGCCCCAATGAATATGGCTTTACAACAGCAGCATGTTTATTCTGGTATTCTGTGAGCCAACAGTGTACTAGTACAAGGGTGGTTGGCCTTGAAACTGGTGCACAATAATGGGGTAAAACTGACAACCTGCCACAAAAAATAATGGTAAATTTTTAGAAGTTGCCAATAAACCCCCCATGCCGTGCATTATATTTTTCTGGACCTAACCTAACCTAACCTGCTGCAGCAGAATGCATACCTTAGAGTTAGGTATAATACTATGAGTTTATGGTGGTAATAGCCCCAAACTGCTTAATGGCAACTTGGAACTAATACAAAATAATAAATAAAGACACAAATGCTAACAGGGCATGTCACAGAGCCACATTCTTCATTCCTAACCACACAAGGTAATTTACAATATTCACTAACAGCCATAACAAAAAGATAGAATATACACCAATGGGTATTGGCAACCTGTCACTGTAAGGGTTAAACATGAATATATTCAGTTATTATTAACTGAATACACTAATACAAAAGCTAAAGCTAGTGGTGGAGTTGGCCAGCATTCACAGGATCAAGTGGAAGTTATAATTTTTTTTTTTTCGGTGTCCATAACTACTGTAGCTGACCTATATTTGCCGAACAAACAGTTTATACTCATTAGTGACGCCTTCATTACCACATCATGACTACATCATTCAAGAAGCAACATTCAACAGAGTGCTTCTGCTGCTGAATTGGCTTTCTCCAGATACCATATATACTTGCTCATTTACTACTTTATTACAAATATACGATTGCCTGCTGCCCTCAAATGTGTTTTAAAGTAAACCAATCCACTCAAATAAAATGATTGAGGTAGTATTACAGTCAAATATGAGCGAGGAGCACCAAACTTACCATCCCGCAATGTTGTGGTCAAGCACAGGCGCCTTTGGATCGCTAGGGCTCCTCCGACCCTGCCGGTCCCGTAAGGGGCTATTGAGGAATGTTTTCCAATATGGCTGGGCCCAGCCGAGCTTTTGAGTATGCGCCTTTCACGGAAAGGCGATGTGTAATGGCGCCTGTGGCACAAAAGGCGCCGTTAAACGTTTTGAGTATCCGGCCCCTGGGCACTTGTATTAATCCGTCTGTCTTGGTCTTGTGCCACGAGGGGCTCCAGTAGCAAATTTCCTATGTTCTACCTCTATATGTCTTATCTATCTGTTAACTGTCTTCTTGATGTTAAGCTGCCAGTATATCTGTCTTACAGGAATATTTGCTAAATGAAGAGCAATAATCTGTTTGCACCGATATGGCTGTAGTTTCTTGTTGACGATCCATCTTGCTTTCAGCACTTACGGGTTTACCCGCGTGCATATCATCCCGCATAGAGAATTAAATGTGGATGATCATATATATTTATTTATTTTTTCTGATTTGATGGCACTAATGATTCAGACACTACGATTATCAGCGGGTTTTATTTTATGGGACATATTTCCTTCAGTATTGTTGATTTTGAATGGAAAATAAGTATTACAGAGTTTCTCCGCATTTTAACCCTGAAACCGTTGAGCGATAGGGAGTGCGTTTCACATTCTTTCGTACTGCTAAGGCTCAACTTTGGTGCACTGTGGTTTCCTCTTCCGTAATGCGAGGTATACACGGTAAAAGCACTAATATATTACTTTTTGGTGTTGTTTACCAAAATACTGCTCTTTCCGGTGTGCGATATAGAAAATATAACTTGGCCGTGACAGTTGCCAGACACCACTTTCTGAGCGAAAGGTACTGGGAATCGGGTCATCACTTCTTTGGGCGATCGTACCATTGCATGCTTCATGGACTTCCATGATATGTTTCTTGCCAGCCGTCCAGTCAGGTACTGCACTGCAGTATATCCAGATATGTGCACGTCTAATGTAGCGTTCATGCCGCTCATTCTTGCCCAGTCTAGCGACTGTCATGGTACTCAAACGCTAGAACTGGGTTTCGCCAAGGCAGACGGTCCAAATTTTTTATAGTAAGGATAACTGACGCTCAGGAACGTCTGACGACTGAACGTTGCTGTTGGACCACCTTAACTCTTGGGTTCTATAGTACGGCCCTATAAAAAATCTGGACCGCCAGTCTTGACGAGGACAGTCGCTAGACTGGGCGAGAATGCACAGCATGAGAACTAACAGCGCGATAATTTTAAATGCATCTTTTGTGTAATAAACCAGATTGACTTCCCAAACCCATTCAAAGCTGTTGTTTTTATGTAGAAAATATGTATTTATGCGCTAGAACTGGTGAATTACGACAATGTATAAAAAGGATCCATGAATGAGCAAATTACAGTAACGGTATACTGTATAAGCTGAGCATGTATAATTGACCCTCCTTTGCCGTTATCTGCAGAAAATGATTGTTAATGATATATAGACTGGAAATGATCCGAGCAAAGTGAATGTATTATCGCATACTTCATAGACTTCCATGACATGTTTCTTGCCAGCTATCCAGTCAGGTACTACACTGCAGTATATCCAGATATGTGCACCTCTACTCATGTAGCAGTACATCACATGTTTCTGAATTTGTATTGCATGATGTAAATACATGGTTATTACAGAATTATTCTTAACATGCAGGCTGCTATGTATCTGTACAAGTTGGTTGAATGGTGACATTTACTGCAGCACCAACACATAAGGGATTCAGACAAACTCCTTTATTAATTTTTCCAGCAGTTTCTATGCACACCTGTCATCCAGCCATATCCAGCAGAACATGTTAGAAAATATAGGTTATCTGATGTGTGTACTGTCACAGTTGTAAATTCAGTTTCTATGTATTTGGCTAAAGTTTCATCCCCATTATATTGCTACCTTCCCTGTCCTGGTTATTACAATTTCCATTCTAGCTTAATAATTATACTCCTTTTGTGTTCATATTCTTACTTATTATTATCTTGATTATTATTACCTTCAGATAGTGTGCAGTGATTTGTTACTTGATACAGTGCAGTATTTGTTTTTCTATCCCAGTCTCCTACATAAATCTGACCTCTACTCCCAGAAATCATTCCACTTCTACAGTAATTTTATCCAGGGCTGATTTATACAGTTCCAGACTGCTTACTGTTCTGTTCTGTTTTCCTAGCTTTCTCCTCAACAATTCACATTCTTGAAGTTGCTCTAATTCGCTAAATATTTACCTCATTATTTCCTTTTTGTCACAGGCACTGCTTAACTGCTCCTTCATGCTTTTATGTAACCCTTTTACCCAAACCAGTATTCCCTGCCTTTTCTATACCCATCTGCTCCATTACAATAACTTATTTTTCATCTAAAATTATTTTTTTGCACTACATATGCATAGTACAGGCCATTTCCTGGGGCTTGCAGCTATTTGCATGTAAGAAAATCTCTTGGGATAAAGATGCCTCAGGATTTGAAACAATCTGCATCGTTTTATTATCAAACTTTATATTAAAGCCAAAAGGCCTGTGCTCAAAACCAAGTGTTTGATTGAAATAATTAAATATATCAGCCGTCATCCTAACCAGCCAATTCACTCTTATCTGGTAATGTTACCTAACTTTATCTTAACTAAATCAAGTAAATATTTTGGTGCAAACACGAATTACCTATTTCAATAAAGAACTTACCTGATTGCATTTAACTGTTAGTACTAACAATTTTTTTTACCCATTCTTTAAGTGTAAAGGACCATAATAGTGGTAAGAAATATACCCCAGACTAACCATTTATCAGCACTTTGATATCTGTAATTTCTGCCATGTAATGTAATACTGTACATATAGCCAACTTATATGTTAAGTATTTAACCTCAAATATGGGGGGAAAAGCTATATGTACCCAGCTAAGTACTGTGACTTTCATTATTTTAGCGATCACTGCAGCTGCTACACCAATCAACTACTGTATACATTTGAACTGCATGTGATGTACTTCAAGAAGCACCCCATTATCAGAAAAAAAAAATCAATCACTATCCAGTGCCATTATGTCACAATTTCAACTATACTGAGGCAGAAACATACAGGCTTTCCCTCAAATGGATAGCTACAGCACTGAGCTCGCTAACACACAAACTCTGATATTGCTGCCGTTTAAGAAATCTATTGAGAATTTCCACAGGTACTCTGAAATTAATTTCTGAGCACAATTTTTTGTTATAACTTCATTTCCTGTGCAACACGTTGCCACACGACCACTCATCTAGGTTTGTTTACTTGTATTCGCTACAGAAACGCTTAGTCTTGTAAAATTTTCTGAACAGCTCTGGATATCTCGTATATTTTATCATGTCAAGGAAAATTTTATAACTGAATAATTCAGTGTTTATAAATAGAAATACCAGCTGTTATATTTATGAATATTTAAGTGTGTTGCACGAAAGGGATGTCTCTTGTGGCGTTTATTCTCCTGTCACATTCCAATACTATTTTACGCCATAACCAGCAGACGAACGTCTGGCGTAAACAGCAAATTCATTTATGAAACTCGGGAACGTCAGACGGTCACATTCGACAATACTGGCGTTTAGTTTTTATAGTGTACTGCCATAATTTAAGCATAATTATAAGTATAATATAAGTGTAATATAAGTTAGTTTTAGTGTGGTGTAAGTGTAGTTCTGGACCCTGTTTAAATTGATGCAATGTATGGAAAGTGGACCGTGTAATTCATTTTTGGGCTTGATCTTAGTTAAAGTGTAGCAGGAGAGTAATATTATTAATATGTAAGACCGTGTGGAGCGAGATGGACGCGCAAATTCATGTCCTGTTTTTGATAAAGAGGTGAAGAAAGTGAAGTCGAGGTTAAAATTCGCGATAAGATGCATTTGCACTTTGAATTCGGAATTTTGTAGTTGAGTTTGTGTTTATCATCTTGTTGTACTAAATGATAATGTCTATGAGCTTAGGTAAAGTATGATTATTGATTATAGTCATTCATAGCCGCGAAATTTATTTATTTTTCACTGTCGCCAGATCACGTAGGACAGACAAAATGCGACGCATGGAAATAATTAAGTGAACGCGTGAGTTTAGGCTTCAGTTTAAAACTGTTAGACCCATGTTACTGCCACAAAATTTAAATCATCATAAGTCATTTTTGTCTAAGTAGAGGAGAGAGAAAATTCCTTGATGCAAGTTCCTTGATGATTGTATAATAAGTAAACTGTAGAGTAATAAGTCGAAGCCAGATCCGTTGTAGAACATCGCGGGATTTACGGAGCGTCCTGGCCGCAAGCCTTCACTTTGAGCCGATATCTCATATCGAGAGGACGCATCCACAGGTCGGTCTAGAGTAAATTCATTATTTCCCCCCCTTACGTCTCGATAATTAGTTTTCATTCTTTCTATATATATAAAGTGAGTTGTCTGATAATATTTCCCAATTCCTTTATGTGACTTCGAGCCGATATCTCATATCGAGAGGACGCATCCACAGGTTGTCGGTGTGGCGTCATGAAGTCGGGTTGCCGTCTACGAAAAGACTCGTAGTCCTGATTGCCAAAGCCCTTACACAGTTCCACTTAGTTCATTTCTTTATGCATAGTTGTCGATTATGTATTCGTATGGTCCACTTAGTAAAGCCTTCTCTCCTAAAGTGAAATATTCTAGATAAAAGCGAGTGTGTTTTGTAGTGTTGGTTTTTTTTTTTTTGCATACAGGGTATTGCAAGCACTGTGATATTATATATTGAATCATTCTTATGCAACCGATCTTATACATAGATATGTCATAATGTGTAAACCCATGGAAATTAGGGGTGAATATAGTAAATCTAGAGTAATCCTTGGTGACAAGTTGTGAGCCTGGGAGAGAATCTACGAGTCCATTTGAGACCGTGGTTTATGCAAGTCACAGCAGAGTTTTGTAGCATTCTTTTTCTCTTTACTTGTGTACCTCGTGTAGGGTTAAGAGGTCGAGTTGTGTGTATTCTTAATGTATGTATTTTATGTATCGGGCGAGTAATTCATCTGTGTGCAGTATAATCAACATCTTGTTGAGTGCAAAGCCCGAGGATCTTCAGTGGTGGTAATCTCTCGATTAATAAGTTTTGTACCGTGATATGTGAGTTTGATTTATATTCTGTGGAGAAGAGAGCATTAATTCTCTCAGTTAATCTGGTGGAATCAGAGACTGAAGTATAACTGTGTACTAGTTACTTTTTCTTGATCGAGGGTAAATTTTATTTTATGTAAGTTAAGGATAGTAATATAGTTAATTAAATTTTCTTATGTGTTTGGTCTAAATTCCTCTGGGAAGTTGACTGTGAGATCGAGTGGCCCGCAAGGTATGTTACTATCTATAAAATTCACGCTCTCATACTTTCTCACGCTACCCTGATTACTGTTCCTAGGCCTCCTTGTCCCTTGTTTCACTGTACGGGACTAATAACTTCTTTCCTGGCAAACGCTGGGTGGTGGCAGCATACCAAATTAATTCTACCTGTTGGTATTTCTTCCTAGTGGTAATCAATTTGCGAGGCCTTCTTTAAAAATTCTAGAATTTCTTCATCGGTAGTATTCAGTAATCAGTAAAAATCAGTTAATTCATATAGTCAAAGTTCTAACCGTTACACTGGTGGGTAACCCGGTGTGATATTTAATTTCTCTATAGTGCTAAAATACGCGGCACGACACTGGCGGCTAAAGCGCTAGGATTTAGATAGATAAAAAAATCCTGCGTTACACTGGTGGCTTATGCGGTGGGATATCTAGATAGATTCGGTAATAACATGCTAGAGGCCCACTTGATCTTATATTGAGAACTCCTGGAAGGTAAAATTTTTCATAGTAGTGATAAAACCGAAAATTGATCGGTATATTCCCACAGTTAAAAGTGTTAGTATTTCTCAGAATGTTAAGAGTATCTTTAGTAGGTCACAGCCAAATACCTCAGTCATTGAATATTAATTCGGACGTGGAACTGAAAGTGTATCGGGCCCCTGGAGCCAAACCCAGAACTTTTTTCTCTGATGAACGAGTCAATGGAGTGCTAGAGTGGCAACATGATCTGTGTATACTCTGGATAAGATAGCTAATAGTAGTAAAAGGCGTCCCTTCTGTTTCACCATGAGTTGGCAAGGTGTAGGAATTCAGATTAAGGAGGACGATGAGTATGATCAGACTGAGGCGCAGCAGTTTTCCCGAAGTTAGCCTGTCCTCAGACCCCAGATCGATTTCAAACAATGATGGGTAATGCGAATCCCCTAAAACCACGTGGTGTTCCATTTCTAGAACTGAGTCAACTACAGAGTATTGATGCGGCAGCTCGCCTGGAAATGTTCTTTGAAGCGGTAGAGCAGTGTTGCCAAGATGATGCAATGCGCTTACAAATTGCGAAGAGTCAAGTGAGCTCGGAATTAGCAGTGTTCATACACAACGTCCAGACTAATAGACGAGTAACCACGTGGCTAACATTCAAGGCGATCCTTAGATCAGAGTTTGCTATTGAAGTAAGTATCGATCGGGCATGGCAGGAACTGGATTCAGCGTGCTACGATTGGGTAGAATCACCTCAGGCTTTTACGCACCGCTATATTTGTAAACATGCGGCCATTGAACACAAATTTCCCGGAGAGAGATTCCCTAACCGAGACAAACCAATCAAGCGTAAATTGTGGTATGGATTGCCTCTTTCATCAAGGAGTAAACTAGAAGGTTTCCTAGATGATGAATACCCATTAAAGAAATTCATTGATCGAATAGAGAATGAAGGTCAACTATTGGAAGCAAGTCAGACCTCTCAAGTTAATATGTTACCTTCTGAAAGTAGCATGAAAGATGATAGGGTGTCAGACAACCAGCTATCACCTTCTACCTCACTGAAACAGAGTAACCTTTCGAATCCAGACGGACCGAAAGAAGTAGTAAAGGATCTAAAGCGTCAGATCCGTAAACTTAAGTCTAACCTGGCACAAGCAGTTAAGGGTCGGCCCAATAACCCTAAAGTGTATAGTGAAAAATACTGTGCTCATTGTCGAGCTTCCTCTCACAATCTCAGAGATTGTTGGCGAAAACCCCCTCCTGGACACTGTTTTGATTGTCGCAGACCTGTATGTTGGCGAGGTGAGCACGGGTGTCCTGGACATAGTCCCGACACCACAGCTCAAGGCATCTCACCGGTAGTAACTCAGGAACCGGCTCAGCAGTTATGACTAGCCGGGGGTCAAATTTCTCCCACTATCAGTGTAATAACAAATGGGATGATGTTAGAAGCTGTCGTGGACACCGGTAGTAGTTACACTTTGATCAAGGAGTCCGCATTTAAATGAACTGGGGGAGAACTGAACACACGTCGAAATCCGCCGCGCTTACAAGGAATCACAGGCGGACCTCTGAGAATACTAGGGATGTTGCGAGCTGAAATAGCGGTCGGTGATGAGAAAGTACACAAACTCCTATCTTAGTACAGATATTCTCCTGGGATGTGACGTGTTGAGCCAAGCTACACTCATGTGGGATGGAGTGAAGAGAGTTATGATCTGGGGTGGTGCACCTTATGTAGTCAACCATATCCGCCGCCAGAGGAACAAGGTGAGGAGAGTCAAAGATGAACCTGTAGTATTATCTAAACCGAAACAAACCTTCTCACAGATTAATCTCCTTTCGACCATACAGTTAGACCCTTACCAATCTAAATTTGTGTCCGTACCTGTGAAAGTGGAACCAGCAACTAATCTTATCATCTATCCACAGTCTAGAATGTGTCATAATAGTCACCCTTATTTGGTCCAAGTAAACGAGGCAAACAACATCTACGTTCCACTCATTAACCCCACTAAAAAGGTGAAAGTGTTGCGAAAAGGTACCATCATCGGTTCGTATGAGAGAGTGACCAGCCCAGTCCCTGACAAAATTAACATCACTAAAATACGAAACGACCTTCTACCAGAGTATGATCACGTCGAGAAAAAGGGTACCCGTAGTCAGAAATTGAAAGCTTTAATTGATGAACAGAAATGGCAACAACTCACTGATGACCAGCGAAAAGAACTAACTGAATTAATTCTAAAGTATGACCCTCTATTTATCCTAGACCAAGGGGAATTAGGTCTGATCAAGGGTCCTCCCGCTCATATTAAAGTCGAAAATCCTCAGCCCAGTCGAGGCCCAATGTATCGCTATCCTGTTCAGGCAAAACAAATTATCACTGATATGTTGAAGGACATGGAGGATAGAGAGATCATTGAAAGATCCACAGCAGCCTGGTTATCACCTATCGTCTTGGTTAATAAACCCGATGGTAGTAAACGAATGTGCCTCGATTACCGCCATGTAAACCGGCATCTCGCAGCCGATGTCCATCCACTTCCGCGGCTAGATGAATTAGTGGACCAAGCCGCTGAACATCAATATTACGTCACTCTGGACATGCGAGAGGCGTATTTTCAGATTTTATTAGATTAGGAGAGTCGAGATCTGACTACTTTCAGCGATGGTGTGGCTCTCTATCGTTTCCGTCGCCTTCCCTTTGGACTTAACTGCTCACCTGCAATCTTCTCACGTCAAATGGTCAATTTGCTAACACCTCTTCTACAGAAAGGTTGGGTTAAAAACTACCTAGATGACAATCTTATGGGCCCCCAGTTTTCCTACCCTACTGGATCGTTTAAGACAACTTTTTGAACTGCTTGCTAGTAATGGTGTAAAATTAAATCTCAGTAAGTGTGAATTTGGATGTAAAGAAGTGGCTTTCCTAGAACACCAGATTTCGGCAGAAGGTAGTAAACCGGATCCAAAGAATATAGAACCCATAGTAATAATGAAGCCACCCACCACTGTGAAAGAAGTGGGACGATTTCTCGGAATGTGCGGATTCTATAGAAAACATGTACCATCGTTCGCACGCGTCGCTACACCACTCACTAATTTGACAAAATCACGAACCACTTTTCTCTGGACGGGCGAATGTCAGAAAGCATTTGAACATCTCAAATCTTGCCTTACCAATGCCCCTGTTTTAGTTGGAGCTAAAGTAGGTCAGCCATTCATTCTTACTACGGATGCAAGTAACACCCACATTGGGGGAGTCCTTAGTCAAGTACAAGCTGACGGTACTAATAAGCCAATCGGGTATTTCTCAAAAAAACTAACCCCTTGCTAGTCTCGTTATTCAACCACCGATAAAGAGGCTCTAGCAATAGTTCTTGCATGCCGAAATTATCACCATTACTTATGGGGTACACGGTTCACAGTGATCACAGATCACCAACCACTAACCAGCATATTCAAACGCAGGACTAAATCACCAAGAATGAACCGATGGATTCTGGAAATGAGAGAGTACAATTATGATATACAATATCTCAAAGGTAAAAAAATTTTGTTGCGGACCAGTTGTCACGCCCAGTTCGAGTGGTAGTCTGATCACCTGAAGCCACCTGGCTTGGGTTGAACCGAGAACAGATGAGAGATCGCCAGAGAGTAGAACCAGTATGGGGAGAACTTGCGCAGTATTTAGAAGGTGGTAGGATTCCTACTAAAAGACTGCCAAAGAATACTTTAGATCAGTTTGCCTTGGTAGAAGAAATATTGTATTATGTACGTGTAAAGGCAGACGGTAGTCTTCATTATAGTCTTATAGTTCCTCGTACCTTAGTCGTTCAGGCATTGCAACAAGTCCATGAATTGACAGGACATCTAGGGCAGAAGAAAACTATTAAGAAAGCGGAAGAACTGTATTATTGGCAAAACCTTAAAGTGGATGTATGTGAATATGTTAAAAAGTGTGTAACTTGCCAAAGATTTAAGCAGAACACTGGATTGCAGCAACAGTGGAAGGAGTTACCCCCAGTGAGTAAACCACTGGAGAGGATTGGTATAGATCTCACAGACATGGTTGCTGGAACCCAGGGTTATCGCTATGTGCTCACAGTAGTGGACCATTATAGTCGTTTTGTCAGGTTTTTCCCCCTTACAACTAAACAGGCCACACAAATCACAGACAAGCTAGGGCAGTATGTGGCAGATTATGGCACTCCCCGTGGAATAGTCCTGGACAATGGAGGAGAGTTCACAAGTCAAGAGTTCCAGCGGTTCTGCCAGCGACACCAGATCACTTTGTACTACACGACCCCTTATCATCCCCAAGGAAATGGAGTGACTGAGAGGATGCTGTTACGACATGGTGGGGCTAAAGGTGTGTCTGATTGTGCAACGGAAATTTTAGAATACAAATTGGCTGCTAGCCTCGCCAAGTCGTAAGCTAAAAAGGGGGAAAATAAAGTGTAAATCACGTACTAATGACAAAAAGGGGGAATGAAATAAACAAGTAAAAATACTTAATTTACTTAACACTAACTTAAAGCTACAAGAATAAACTCAAAACAGGTTCATACAGGATTGTCACAGGACTTGCCAAAAAAATACCCTAAAGATCCAAACACCAGTAAAGATTAAACCAGGATACAAACTAGGTCCTGGGTTGTAAAAACCCTGGAGGTTACAATAAAGACCTTGCATGAAAATAATGAGAACTTAGCATAAAAGTAAAGAGACTTAACACTAATATAACATGTGACATTAGCTAAAGCAATAGAAGTGACTACGTTAATAGCTCTTATAAATAATGACAATATTAGTAAGAGCAACCCAATAAATATATCATGTGCTGACACTTAAACATTAACACGTGTGGCAGATATACTACAGTTTACAAAAATGCCCCCACAACAGAGCAATCCAACACACCGGTCCAACTCAAACCGCTAACTAACTCGTGACAGTCCCAGCCCGGCCCATGCAAACTCAAGGAAGCAAGAAGGGCAACTCACAAGCAAGAAGCGAAACTCAAAGAAGCAAGAAGGGCAGAACCGAAACAACGGTCGAAACCACAAGCAAAACGAGACTGTGGTTCGAAACACCTTTAGAAACATCGACACAGAGCTGGGCCAGACTGTTTCCTTCTATATGATATTTATAAACTCTTTTCACAAAACTCTAAGCATGGTACTAATTAATCAGTATTAAAGGTTCTGAGTATTATATATGAATATAAGCAACGTATATCGGCCACACGTAACACGCCCACACCCAAGAAAGAATTTTCCCTTCGGAAAATTCGTTCTCAAGAGCGCGACAGGCAATCGGCAATCACGTTATCGACTCCCTTGATGTACTCCATGTTCAGATTATACTCTTGCAGAAAGAGGCTCCAGCGGGTTAGCCTTTGATTTCTACCTTTTAACTGGTTTAAAAACTTCAAGGGGTGATGATCGGTGTAAACAGTGACTGTCGGCCCAAAAGCAGGTATATAAACAGAAAAATTCTGCAGGGCTAGGATCAGGGCAAGTAGTTCCTTTTCAATAACTGAATAATTGCGTCGAGCTTTAGAGAACTTTTTACTGAAGTAGCAAACAGGATGTTCTACGCTCTGATCGTCGTCCTGTAGAAGTACAGCTCCGGCTCCTACATTGCTGGCATCAATGGCCAGTTTGAAAGGCCTTGAAAAATTTGGAGCAAGTATCACAGGGTAACAACACAATATTCCCTTCACAGCCTTAAAAGCACTTTGACAACCTTCAGTCCAACAGAATTTCTTCTCTTTAACAAATCCGTCAGTGGGGCCACAACACTTGAAAAGTTCTTAATAAACCTTCGGTAATAACCAACAGTGCCCAAGAACCTCCGAAGCTCACGCCTGGTTTTCGGTGCTTTGCCTCCACTTTTCAAGAAGGGGGACAGACACGACCGTGACCAACTACGTAGCCAAGGTACTGAACTTGAGCCTTGACAAATTCACACTTCTTTTAAGTTAGCTACAAGGTGAGCTTCAGAGAGCCTTGAAAGCAACATTTTTAATTGTTCTAGGTGCTCTTCCCAAGTATCACTGAACACTACATCATCCAAGTACACCACACAGTTTGGAAGCCCACTAACAACTCTGTTCATGAGTCTCTGAAAGGTAGCTGGGGCATTTTTCATCCCGTACGGCATCACATTACAACAATAAGTTTGACCGTCTGCCACAAAGCACGAAACTTCTTTTGCTCGCTCCGTTAAGGGCACCTGCCAGAAACCCTTCTTGAGGTCCAGCTTAGTAATGTAGTGGGATGAACCAATGCGGTCAACATAGTCTTCTAATCTATTCAGGGGGTATGTATCGGTCTTAGTCAGGGCGTTGACTCTACGGTAGTCAATACAAAATCTCGCTGTCCCATCAGGCTTAGGCTGCAGGGTCACAGGGGAGCTCCACGGGCCCACACATGGAGAGACGAGGTTGTTGTCCACCATGTACTTTACCTCCTGGCGGAGGACGCTAGGCGCTGGGGGCAGACACGATAAGGTGGCAACTTAACAGGTAGTGCATCACCCACGTCTACATCATGCTCGATCCAAGTTGTCCGCCCAGGGGAGCTACCAAATACATCCTTAAATGAAGAAAGAAGTGTTAATAGTCGTTGAGACTGATCTTTTGGCAAATGTGAAACCTTTTCATCAAGGGAAAAGCCAGCCTCAGCGTTGCTTCTCCAGGCACTTGCAGTATTGAAGTCAAAGTCCTCCTCATTTTGTTCCTGGGTTACCAAACGGCCGGGAACCTCCTCATTCTGTTCAAGTGAGACTAGATGCACAGGTACAGGGGCATCTGGAGTACGGTGATAAGGTTTCAACATGTTGACATGACAAAATTGGTGTTTCTTACGTCTGTCTGAGGTCTCCACCAAATAATCAGTATGTCGTGCCCCACTTGCTTACTATACTCTTTACCTTAATTAAGTTACACTTGGTAGCGCTGGATAGGCACAAGTAGGGAACCCGACATAACACTCCAAGTAATCACAAGTCCATTTAAGGCCGGCGTTACGTGGGAGCGTCTCTTTCCTTATTAAGAGGAAGGGATTCTAGGGTTACTCAAGCTAAGTTTCTCGTTTTCCTTTATCTACAAATTATGTACACTTTATACACTAAGTCAAAATAATCAACTGACTTGGTCCACTCTATGAACTCCAGTTACACAACTACTTTACAAGTTCACTCCACAATAAAACTATTAAATCATGCCACCTTACAATGGTAATCAACAGTACAACTAAGTTCCATCAAACAAGCAACAGTTCACGAATATTATTACTCGTCACTGAAGTTAATACTCTCTCTTACTAAAATAAAACCAAGAGTAATATGGTTAAATACAAGGTAATACTAAGGGTAATATTCTCTTACACATAGGATAATACCAAGAACGATACTCTAACACACTATAATCTCACCCTAGCATTGTTATTACTAGTACATTAATCTCTGTAACACTTTATTCTAGTATCACTTCACCTCAATTTATTTCAATATATTTCTGCAAAGTTAATATCACTCTTAACACAGTCGCATACCCTAACTCAATACTTCTCCATAAAAATACTTAACTTTATACAATCGTTGTTCCTTTCACCACTGAGCAATTAAGTTAATTTAACAATCATACAAACTATCTGGCCCGTCCTGTTACACCCTACCACAAATCGACGGTATACTCTCAATATTTTTCACAATGTATTTCACTTTCTCCTCTCTTTTCTTCTGTCAGTTCCACTTTCCTCTATGCTCTCTAACAAGGATATCTACTCACTGTTACCGTAGAGTACCAAGACATCACCAGTCTTCGTCGTGGTAGGGCGCTTCAGGCGGGTTTCTAGCTAAGCTCCTCCCGGGTCCGTCTCGACTCTTTGCCCTCTCAGCTTGTTCTAACTCCCAGCCCTCTGCCTCTCCCTCAGGAAAAGTACAGAGGCCGGAAGTAGGCGTGTACTCTACATATCCTTCGTTCACCTCTTCTCAGTGTTCCTAGTCGGGCCTGGTCCACAACATTTTGAAACAGTGTCCACTATACAACGCTAATTCACCTAAACATTGCTCTCCTCTCTTATTTCTAGATATTAGGACACACGCCACTCCACTGGGTAACACCCAGCTCGCTAATCTAGTGTAGACAGTATAAGGCTATGAGAGTTCATTCACTTTTCATTTTTTCATTAATCACCATTCACTGATCTGCGGCTTCTTCCATCTTTTCAAGGTGCCGCAGGTAACGATATTTGTCGTATAACGTTTTTCGATATCCTTTATCCCCCACTGACTGTTGTGGATGACGTGGGTGTGATATGGGTGGTTGTGGTTGGATGGTGGGTGAGTCAACCACGTCGTCAGCATTATCGTTGTCTTTCGTATGGCTGTAGTTGTTGCCGCAGCTCGCTGTGCGGCGACATTCTCCGATGCCAAGAATGTCACATCCTCGTGACATCTCCTCACGACGAAACTCCTCGAAAGCCCACGATTCCGCACGTTGAAGAATGGGTAGTGGGAAGGTGGCTCGGTGTAAGCGACAGTAAAGGAAAGCTATCACAATGATGACCAGGATAACCACGCCAGCTACAAGTACATAAGTCGTCCAAGGTGTAGCAGCGTTCAGGTGGTGACGCAGGGGTTGAATGACCTTCATACGATGGATAAGGGTCTGCAGTGGAAGGGAGTCACCCAGCTCGACATCATCTGTTGTACTTTGAAATGACAAATTCAATAAAGCTGATTTTTCGAGGGGCGTCAAAGATACATTAATTGGAATCGCTATGGGGGTGATCTTTAATTCTTGCTCTCTAATAACTGTGGCATAAGCAGGCAAAACCAATGCACTGCTATGAGCACTACATCCTTCACCTAGGGCAAGTAAGCCTGTATTTTGAGCTACATGCTCTGACTGAGACTCTACTTTATTAGGACATATGAGAGTGAAGTGAATTGGGTAGGGCGTAGAAAAAGCCCAACCAGTTTTATATCTGATGAAAACTGTGTTAAAACTCTTCAGCACAACTTTGGAGCACAACTCACTAGCCTCAGGCTTAGCCAAAAACAACGCAGTTTCACACGTTAGAACAGAGGTATCATATATTGGTCTTACAGGCGGACATATTAATAATTGACCATGCTCTCTACACAAGTCAAAGGACTCTAGTGTTACATAATGTCTTCTGGTTTGGCTGATCGCCAAGTATTGAGCAACTCTATCATGACGAACAAAGTATGGTGTGTCTGGGACTCTGAAAGGTAGAGACGTTATCTGATACACATCAAAAATGTCATCAGGATCACCCCTCAAGGGTACTAGTAGGTAGAAATTCAATGTTTGAGAACTAGAAGATCTTCGTGGAACTACAGTTATAGCATCCTGATAAACAGCTAAAAATTCTAAACGTGCAGGGTATAACAGGCCAGGTTTTAACAAGGAAGCTTCTCTCAAAAGTGATAAAAGTACCGAATTGGGAACTAGAAATGATGAAAATTTTCCTGCCAACATTTTTTCTAGACCTAACTTTAAACCAAAATGATCATTCTGTATGTCTATTAAAGCAAGGGACAATTCATTCATAGCCTCTGTTATCCTTATTTCCTCATTCTTTAGTGTCAATAAGCTAACCTGTCTAACTAAATAGTTAGAGACATTAGCAGCCTTCTCTAATCGCTGTATAGCTCGTTGCATGGCACGCATGTCTCTTACAGTGGCGTTTAGTATTTCAGAATGTAAATTAAGTTCTACTCTTTCCTCCTCTGTGAAAGATTCTATATTGTTTAGCTGGTGGTGTATAAGATCTATCTGCTCTTGTGTTGCTGTACCAAACAAAGCGTTAGAAATGGTTCCCAATACATTAAAGGCTCCTCGCTTACTGCGAGATCCCGACGGGGTGGTGGCATCATTTAATAATGAAGACAAATAATCATTGAGAGAGTGAAACAGTTTAGCAAATTCCAAATCAAAAGACATTAATGCCTTTCGTAAAACGTTAACAATAACTGATGAATCATCCATATGGTCTGTTGACCATGCAACATCGGCAGCTAGTTTACGAGCACGCATCAGGGGCTGATAAAACTCATCTAGGTTAATAATATAAGGTATAATAAAAGAGTTTCCTGTAAAGTGGGCCTGACGTTGTGTGGTGAATGCAAGTCCCGCTCTCACTGGTAGATCTTCCCATGCTTGACTTCCAAGTCCACTGATGATCACGGTCAGTAGGACCTGTAAAAAAGGTCAGTTTTATTTTTGATACTCTATAGGCTTATCCATAATATTAGGTAATTCTGTTGCTTGTCCTTTAGATCTTAAACTATAGGTTTTACTTCCTCCTTCAGTCAAATCGGCCACTGCACCTTCTTCTTGCTCCACGTGCAAGCTCTGCACACTTGGAATACCTTCCTCTGTTTCCTGCTGCAATTGTGAGGCATTTCCTTCTCCCGCCCTTTTTACGTCTAAGATATCTCTCAATTCATAATCCTGCACTTCCTCTGGTGGTAGAGCACCTTCATGAATGGGATATGCTTTCCGTACATTACCATTCATTGTCTCGTCTACACTATCTTCATGGGCTAGCCTGACCCTGTCTGTGTGAACCTTCATGACTCTTCCCGTGGTTATGTCTACCAGTTTCACTATCACATCACTAATTTTCCCTTTTACTCTAAAAGGTCCATCATATAGGGGTTGAAGTTTCTTAGGCTCTCCTGGCTTGGGAATCTTTCGTACATAAACCCTATCTCCTGTACGAATCTCTTTCAATTTTGCTCTCGATGTCTGTTGCTTCTCCATGGCCTCTTGACTTTCCTCAATGTACCTTAAACACCTCCTAAAGGTACGATTAGCCTTAATGGCCATCTCATTCTTATAGTTATCCAGATCATAGCAGATCTGTTCCTGTTTTATGACATCATACGGGACACCAGGGTCCCTGAGGAACATGAGGTAGAATGGGGATTCTTTCAACACTCTGTGATATGCCGTGTTATATGCCCATGTGGCAAAGCACAACATTGAATCCCATATTTGCGGATTATCCTCGACTAAACTCCTTAAGTACTTTACTACTGTGGCATTGGCTCTTTCAATCACCCCATTGGCAGACGGGTGATACGCTGTTGTTGTTGTACTTTTTGTCTTTAGCAACTCAGCTATCCCTTTAAGAGTGGCATTGACGAACTCTGTTCCTTGGTCTGTGACCATCCAGCGAGGTGCCCCATGAACACACACTACATTTTTAACGAACGCTCTGGCAACCTCATCAGCAGTTTTTGTGCGAAGCGGGACGGCTATCAAATATCGTGTCATCACATCTATTACTGTCATAATATATTTATATCCCTCTTCACTTGGATTTATGGGGCCGATCAAGTCCATATGAATTCTCTCAAAGGGTACTCCTACCCTAGGGTATCGCTGCAACGGCGCCGGGGCGTCCTCCGACGGCTTGAAGCGGTTGCAAGTAAGGCACGCCTTGCAATAACTCTCAACATCTCTACTCATCCGTGGCCACCAACAAAATCGTTTTAGTCTTTCTAGAGCTACTTTCATTCCTCCATGACCTACAGTAGGTAATTTATGAGCTATCTCTAGAGCACTCTGTTTGCATTCGTCAGGAGTTACGACTTGCTTTAGACTCTCATCATACTCATTGGTATCGTAATGATAGAGTAATCCATCTTCAACTATGAACTCACTAGTACTATCTCCTAGTGTTCTGTGTGCATCTTTAATTTCTTCTCTAGTCACTTCTACTGCTCCATCTCGTAAACACTGAAGATATTGTTCCTTCATTCTCTTATACAATGGATGCTCATCCTGTCTGGGTCTCACTACCGACTCTCTCCATCTTATTATGTCTCTCTCTCTATCTTCATCGATTCTGGATATTTGATAATCTTCTTTTTCATACTCGCTATCATCATCATCATCATCATCATCATCTCTGGTTCTCTCTCTTACCTTTGGTTTTGTACCCATAACTGCGAGAACTCTGTCCTCCGATAACACTTGGCCTCGAAGTCTAGATAAGGCATCAGCTACAACATTATCTTTGCCTGCTATATAGGTTATGTTAATGTTATACTCGGTAACCAAAAGTTGCCACCTAGCAATCCGTCCACTATGGCTAGTTGTTTTCAGCAGCCAGACCAGGGGTCTATGATCCACACGAAGCTCTACCTCGTAACCCAATACTAAGCTCCTATTTACCTGGAGACCATATACTATAGCCAAAGCCTCTCTCTCTATAGTGCTATACTTCACTTCAGCAGAGTTTAACCGTCGGCTAAAATAAGTGATAGGCCGTAAATGACCTGCGTCATCTTCCTGCTGTAATACTCCTCCTATAGCAGAAGAAGAAGCGTCTGTAGTCAGCACAAATTTCTTAGTGAAGTCTGGAAACTGCAAAGTTACTCCTTCAAGCAACTCGTGTTTCAGTGTCTGAAACGCAGGCTCTGCTTCAACACTCCATTGTATCGGGGTGTTATCTCTCTTTTTATTCTTTCTACCACCTGTCAATTTAATGAGTGGCCCAGCCTTCTCAGCGTAACTCTGAATATACCGTCGGTAATAATTAGTCATTCCGAGGAAGGACTGTAATTCACAGACAGTTTTGGGAGTGGCTATATCACGAATAGCATTCACCTTTTGGGGTTGTAGTTTTATGCCTGTGGCACTAACAACATGTCCCAAATAGTCCACTTCTGACTTTAAAAAGTGACACTTGGATAACCTTAGAGAAAGATTTACATCACTTAATCTTCCCAGCACTGTATCTAAATTCTTTAAATGTTCCTCCCAAGTCTCGCCCTGAATGATTATGTCATCCAGGTACACATGTGTGATGGAGCCCGTAATCCCAATCAACACATGGTTAATCACTCTCTGAAACGCAGCTGGCGCTTCCTTTAGTCCAAAGGGAAGCACATTGTACTCCCAGTGACCTTCAGGAGAGGAAAAGGCTGTCTTTTCCTTACAATCCTCTGTTAATGGTATCTGATGGTACCCCTGACGGAGGTCCAAACAGCTGAAGTAACAACTCTTTCCCAGCTGTGCTAAGATGTTCTGAATGTTAGGTAGAGGGAATCGATCCTCTCTGATATTAGCATTCAGCTTTCTAAAATCCAAACATAATCTCAATCCGCCCTCTTTCTTAGCTATAGGCACCAGGGGTGCGTTGTAAGGGCTTCGGGAGGGTCGTATAACTCCTTGCTCCAACATAGTTTTCAAGCTTTCCTTAACCTCCTCATGATACTTTACCGGTATAGGATAAGGTTTTCTATAGGCTACTTCCGGGGTCACCATTATTATTTCATGATAGTAGTAAGGGGTTACATTCAAGGGTTCATCCTCCAATGCGAACACTGTCGGATATTTCATTATCAGCGCTCTCAGAGCTTCATTCTCCTTACTCATCAAATGTGGGGAAAACATACTATCAACTAAGGCAAACAGTCTCTTCGTTCGTGCTCTCTCAATCCCTCTAGTCTCTCGCATCATAACTCCTGATACAATTTCTCCTAGGCCTTTCTGTTCATTCTCATTTATATCCCACAAGACTCTACCACACGGCCTTATATGACCCAGACATGTACCTCCTTTGAGTTCGATCCTGTCCGGACTAGGATTGACGAACCTCACCTTAAAATGAAATTGCGATTTCTCTCGTGCCTTCTCTACTCTCGCTAACACTTCTCGTTCTGGGATCCCAGCTTTCTCCTGTAATAGCACTAATCCTGGACACAATGTAGATGCCAACATGTTTCCTTCCTGAGGTTCAAAGATAGCCGCTTCGCCTGACCGCATTCTTACCTCTAAAATGACGGTACCGTAAGTCCAAGGACCTAGCTCCGTACTCGTCGGTATCACAGCTTTTGCTACCTCTACGTCTGCTTCTGACTCACTGTTCACTGGTGCCGCTCCTTTATACTCTAGAGGGACAATATTCACAGATTCGCCCTCTATATACAAGGTTAGAGGATTCGTTAGTAACTCCATCCTAGTNAAGCCTAAGCTTCCTACTATAATAAAAGTATGAGCATACCACTTATTTCCAATCCGCAGTTCAACCTTTATAGTTCCATAAGTCAATATCTCATCTCCACTTACGTTAAATAATTTAACCGTTTCCTCTGATGCCCAGTCATCCTGCTCAATGCTCCTTTTTAACTGTTGATATTTTTCTCTCGTAATCAACGACCTAGCAGCTCCTGTGTCAATCAAGGCTAAGACACTTTCATCTAGGCCTTTCACATTCACCA
>JAGKTI010014467.1:3053-21629 GCA_018397915.1 Birgus latro | reverse complement strand
GAGACATGTTATGTGCCGGAGGTGGGGCTGGAGTTAGCTCGGTTGCTTGGGTGAGAAGTGGTTGGAAGAAGTTCAGGGAGCTGTTGCCTCTCCTAACATTGAGAGGACTCTCCTTACGTGCTAAGGGGTCTTTGTATGCAGCATGTGTTAGGAGTGTGATGCTGTTTGGTAGTGAGACCTGGGCAGTAAAGGAAGAGGATATTCGCAGGTTTAAACGTACAGAAATGACAATGATTAGGTGGATGTGCAGTGCGTCCCTGCGTGCAAGGCCTGGGGGGGCTGGGTTTACAATGGAAGAGTTGAGAGGTAGGATGGGACTGGATTGTATTGGTGTTGTGATGAGGAGAGGTAGGCTGAGGTGGTTTGGACATGTGGAGAGGATGGGGGATGATAATTGGGTACAGAGGGTGAGAAGTGTTAATATTGGGGGAGGGGCTGGGAGGGGTAGACCGAGAAAGACATGGAACAAGGTCATTAAGTGTGACCTCAGGGTTAAGGGACTAAACAGGGAGGCTGGCAAAGATCGAGCAGCATGGAGAGCCGCCATTAGGTTTCCAAGGCCGATGCATGCAAGCATGTTGGAGCCTTCAAAAATGAAACGAATTCCAAGAGTCAATTTACAGCCACACATTACTGCTCTCCAGTCTATTAATTGCAGTGTGTTCAGGCATCTCAAAATAAAAGGATCTTGAATTTGGCTCTCTGTTGTTTTTTTCTTGGGGGGAACAACCTTGCGTGCTTCTGGCCTTCGATTCTTTTTTCCTTCCCTTAAAAAAAAAAAATCTCTCTCTGAAATTCCTAGACACAGTTTGCTAAAAATAAAAGAACAATGAAAATCAAATTCATCATCATCATCATCCGGACCTTTCCCACCCTAGGGCAGGGTGAGGGTGAGGAGTAGCATGTCCAGAGAGCCCAAGTTTGCCCAATCTAATGGGGCACACTTTCATTCACTCATCATTCAAGCCCCTGGATTCCTGGCTCTATCTGATATGCCAAAAAACATTCACCACATTCTGTAGCTTCACATAAACGTATCCGACAGAGTCAATCCGGACGCTGCCACTTTAAAAAGGGTGCCAAATCCCTGATCATGCACTTCTCCTCACAACATTCATCCAGTCAGCTCAATCTCTTGTCAGTACCCTAGCCTCACCAACTTCCAAACCTCTCTTCCTCACACACTCATCCACCATATCTCTCCACCTTCTCCTTGGCCTACCACAGACAAAAAAAATATGAAAATAAAAACAGCATCATATTCCAAGAGTTAATTTAAATCCACACAATACTGTGCTTGAAATGCAGATAAATATTTCTAAAAAAATAACTCACTGTTTCTGCTTTCTGCTTCAACACTTCCAGCTCCCATTGCAAGGCTTCCTTCTCACTTTTAAGCACTTTCACCTGAGCCTGGCTGGTCTGCAGAATGGATTTGTATTAGTAAAAGATATAATACACAAACAATACAGTACAGTACATCATTTTTTTTAATCATTATTGTTAATCCTCATCTCCACCACCACCATCATCATCATCGTCATCACTGTCATGTTATCATTATTATCAATCACCATCATCATCACCTTCATCATCGTGTCGCCGTCATCGTCATCACAATCATCATCATCATCACTTGCATCATCATCATCATTGTCACTGTCATCATTAAAGTCAATGAACTACAGCAGTTCTCCTGTTCTTGTATTTTTCCTTCCCGTGTTTTTGGCTCATGTCTCATCCCATCTTTAAGTGGGCAAAAAAATAATAATAATAATAAAAAAAAATAAAAAGAATAATGATGATGATGATGATGATGCAATGACAAAGTTGATGACAAAGATGATGATGTTGATGATGATGATGTTGATGATGATGACAGTAATGATGATAATGAGTTGCAAGCCATAAGAACAATCAAGTTTACATTAAAATATCAATTAAAATACTGTCCCAATCATGAAGTACAAAAAATAAATAAAATTAAACAAATAAAATTAATTACATAACCACACACATTCCCACAGCATAAAAAAAAAAAACATGCATATTCCCAGTAAAATTAATAAATAAAAGAAAAGAACCACACATTTCCAAACAGTAAAAAACAAAAATAAAATTTAAAAAAGGGCCATGCATATTCCCAGACACTAAAAAATAAAAATAAAAAACTAAGACCACACATATTCCTAGACTAAAAAACAAAAAATAAAAAAAATAAAAAAACCACACTTTATCCCAGACCATTAAAAAAATAAATAAAAGACCACACATATTCCCAGATCATAAAAAATAAATCAATAAATAAATAAAAATAAAAACAGAAGGGCCGCACACATTCCCAGACCATACCATGTAGCTCTCCTTGTGCCGCTGGGACCTCTGGATGGAGCGCTGTGAGTCGGCCAATTTTTTCCGCAAGCTGGCCACTTCCTCCTCCAGCCTGGCCCTCCCTGTCACCGCTGCACCCATCTCTTGCTCTAGCTTCCTCTCTCGCTCCTTTTGATCGCCAAGCTCAGACTGTGAAATTAAGACTAATGTTTCTCTCTCTCTCTCTCTCTGCTCCTTTTGACTGCCCAACTCTGACTGTTAAATAAATACAAATGTTATCTCCCTCCCTCCTCCCCTCTCCCTCTCTGCTCCTTCTAAATGTCCAACTCAGACTGTCAAATAAATACAGATGTTATCTCTCTCTCTCTCTATCTATCTACCTATCTGCTCCTTTTGACTGTACAGCTTAGACTGTTCAATAAATACAGTACACATATAAATAGATGTTTACCTAAGCTCGGCAAGGCAATTTTTACCCCTATCTGACTGGCACAAGAAAGGTTTTGCTCCCTCGCTCTCTCTCTCCATCATTTCGTTTATGAAGGCTCCAACCTGCTTGCATGTGTTGGCCTGGTCTCTCTGAAGCCTCCCTATTCAGTCCCGTAAGGTCACACGTATGATCTCATCCCAGGTCACTTTAGGTCTGCCTCTCACAACCCTACCTCTGACATTCACACTTCTCACCTCTTCCTGCACTCAACTGTCATCCTCCATCCTCTTCACATGCCCATTATGATATTATTTTACTCTTATGATCTTCAGGTTTTAATTTAAGACGGACTTTTCAATCTGGAAGGGTCAAATATCACCTTCATTATCCCATCACCAGTAATGATCCTCTCCACACTGAAAAAATTATCTGGATGTAACATGAATAAATCTCTCTCTCTCCCTCTATCTATCTATCATAGCCAGACGCCTTAATCCCGTAAGGGGTGGCCACAAACATTATCACATCCATGTCACCCTGTCCTCTGTCATTTCACTGCCTTCCCCCCAACTTACAACCTCCTCTCTCATATACCAATCTACTCCATCCCATCCTCTGTCTCCCCCTCACTCTCCCTCCCTCCACCTCATTCACATACACTCTCCTAGTTAGTCTTTCACTCTCCATACCTCCACCTCATTCCCAATCTTCTCCTCCCTCTCCCCCCTCCAGCTCACTCACATACACTCTCATAGTTAGTCCTTCACTCCATCTCATTTTTGGTCTTCCTCTCCCTCTCGCCCTTGCACTTCACTCACATACACTCTCCTAGTTAGTCTTGCTCTCCATCCCTCCATCTCATCTTCGGTTTCCCCCTCCTTTTGCCCCCCTCCACCTCTCTCACATACACTCTCCTAGTCAGCCTATCACTCTCTACCCTCTCCACATGGCCAAACTCCACACCCCACTCTCATATCTACTCCATCCCTCCATCTATTCCTCAGCCTCTCACTCCCTCTCCCTCCCCTCCAGCTCACTCACATACTCTCCAAGTTAGTCTCTCACTCTCCATCCCTCCAGCTCATCCTCGGTCTCTCCCTTCCTCTCCCCCACTCCACCTCACTCACATACACTCTCCTCAATAGTCTCACTCTTCATCATTCCATGTCATCCTCAGTCTCCCCCTCCCTCAAACCCACACACACTCTCCTAGTTAGTCTCACTCTCCATCCTTCCATCTCATCCTCAGTCTCTCCCTCCCTCTCCCCCTCACTTGCAGCCTAACAGACTCTCCTAGTTAGTCTCTCACTCCCTAAGACACCAACGAATAAAATGTAAACAAAACACACCTTCAGTTCAGCGATCAGCTTCAAGTTAGTGGCCGTAATGTCCGTGTAGTATTTCTTCATCTCGTCGAAGGTCTTGTCGTGGTTGGCAATGATGGTCGACAAAAAATTATTCTTCTTCTCCTCCTGCGCGACCAGTTCGGTTTTGTGTTTGAGGTCGAGTTGGTGTTGCAGGGCTTTTATCCTCTTCTCCGATTTGGCCTCCATCTGCTGTGCCTCGGCCTCAAACTCCTGCCGTAACGCGTCCAGGGCCCTGCTGTGGTCCTGGAAAAAGATGGTTATAATTCACGGACATCCTGGAAAAAGATGGTTATAATTCACACACATCCTGGAAAAAGATGGTTATAATTCACAGACATCCTGGAAAAAGATGGCTATAATTCACAGACATCCTGGAAAAAGATGGTTATAATTCACACACATCCTGGAAAAAGATGCTTATAATTCACAGACATCCTGGATAAAGAAACAATACACTTTGATCTCATCGGGGGAGGATATTTTATACCATGATGTTCAGGAGAGAAAAGGTATTGGTGTTTGTGTGGGTCAGCTTTCACTTTGAGGATGTTACTAAGTGTGACCTCAGGGATAAGGGACTGAACAGGGAGGCTGCTAGAGATCGAGCAGCATGGACAGCCACCATTAGATGACCAAGGCCGAAAAAAAAGCTATTTTTGTTCTTGCTACTTCCAGGAGAGTGTATGTGAGTGAGGTGGAGGGAGGGGGAGTAAGATGGAATGGAGAGGTACGTAAGAGAGGGTGGATGTGAGCTGGGGGGAGGGCAGCAAAATGGCAGGGGACAGGGCAACATGGCGGTGATTTGTCTGTGGCCACCTCTTACGTGATTAAGATATCTGGCAATAGATAGACAGATTGACAGAGATAGATAGCTGGATAGATAGATAGAGAGAGAGACATACAGATAGACAGTTCCAGATGGCTTGATTCAGCTTATAGGAGACTTTTTCAAATAGACAGTGTTAGAAATAGCTTTCATTATACCCTTCACAATTCTGGTTCTCCCAAAGCTGAATAAAATCATATGGTGGTGGCAAGAAGTACATGTAAAAGAAGCCACATCATTACAGTAACAGGGGTAAGGATGTTCCCTCATATCTTTTCCTCCAATCCCTATTCTGTGCAAGCCCAGTGCTGTAAAGTGTGTCTACTCCAAATGAACAGATCTTGAATATGGCTCTCTCTTGTTTTTTTGCTTTTTCTTGGAGGGAACGATCTTACAGGCTCCTGGCCTTTGGTTCCTTCTTCCTCTCATTAAAGAAAAAAAAAACAAGCTGAAATTTCAATGGTGGGGCAGTGGTGGGGTGGGGGGAGCAAAGGTCTGACTGGGGACCCGCTAGGAACCCCCACAGCTATGGAAATGCTCTTTCTTACTAGTTTATATCTCTATCCGGAACAATAACACATTCCTCTAGGTTACTGACAGAAAGTACACATAAACCACAAAGATATGAATAATATAACAGTGAATACTAACACTTAATCTATAAGGTAAATCAATGAGACTGTTATTAAGCTTCCAAACCCTATGGTCCTTGATTCACAGTGTCTGTTTGAGTCCTCTTAATACAATGAAATACTTATTGCATGTTTTATTCTGGCTACATCCTAACTATTTTATTGCAGACAGGAAAGAACTCTTTAACTGAAGTAATCGGCTGAGGAATATGTATGTCCTCTAGCTTGACAAGTCTCTCATGTGTTGACCAATATCATCTGAAGGCAGGATGAACAAAGTACAGATTCATCATTGTTTTCAAAGGGTTAAATGCAAGAAATACTATACACCCACATACTGAAGCTGTGTTTCCAAAATGGCTAGAGTTATCACATCAAAATGTGCCAAAATATTGCTAAGTCCACAAAATTCCAGAAATCAAAGGAAATTCCTACAATCTCTAGACTATCACTAAACTACTGGCAAAATTTATAGGCTATTCCTGTTTTTCATATTGCTAACCATCAAAACTTGGTGCTGGATAGAAGTAGCCATCCATCCATCATCCAATCCTACGTTGCCCCATGAGGAGCGTAGGAGCCCAGGGTTAGGCAAGTAAATGTGTTTATATCCAGTTTTAAAAGCACTGAATTTGCAACCCTGAAAACAGTATTATTCATATTACAAGGCAAACCACACTCACCGGCCTCACACAGCGAACTCCCCGGGCTCCCGTCTGCACACCGCAGGACCCTTCCAGTGCCGTCACCACTCGTGACGTAACAGGTGTGTGCGCACATACACACTAACAGCAATATGCACTAACAATTCGTATCATCTATAAGGGCTCCAATGTGCTTATATGTGTCGGCATTGGTTACCTAATGGCGGCTCTCCATGCAACCTGATCTCTGGCAGCTTCCCTATTCAGTCCCTTATCCCTGAGGTCATACTCTATGACCTCATCTAAGGTCTTTTTTGCTCTGCCTCTTGCAACCCCACCCCCGAGGTTCACACTTCTCACCTTCTGCACCCAACTGTCTTCATCCTCTCCACCAGCCCAAACCATCTTGAAAATGGATTAAAAATGCTGTCACCTCAACATAAACAACTTATGTACTGGATATGTCAGTCTCCCATCACAGCTTAACACACTACATACATCAAAGAAACAGCAATCAAACTACACATCAAAATTTGCTAAGAACTTTTGGAGAATCTGCTAACAACTGACAACAGTGTACAATGTAAATAGTATGGCAGCTAATTTACAGTATATATCTTTTAAACATAAGGGAATATTTACTATGCTTATCTATAAATATCTACCTATATATTGCCAGACACCTTAATCTCATGAGGAGTGGCCACAAACAAACTGCCTCCATGTCACCCTGTCCCCTTTCATTTTGCTGCCTTCCTCCAAACTTACACCCTGCCTCTCTCATATACCATACCACTCTACTCCATCCCTCCATCTCATTCTCATTCTCCCCCTCCCCCTCCCCCCTCCACCTCACTCATATACACTCTCCTCACTAGTCTCTCACTCTTCCTCCTCTCCACATGGGCAAACCACCTCAATGTATTTCTCCAAACACTTTCTATCACATCCACACCACAATGCTCCTTCACTTCCTCATTTGTCAGTCTGTCTATAAATCTCAGTAATAACCAATAAATTATATCTATGAGCAAAATTACTGTCCATGAGGTGAATTGTGCACAACGAGTTTTCATTATATGCCAAGAGTATTAAAAAAAAAAAAAAAATCAATACCAGTACAGTACTGTAAACAGAGGGAAACTATCACAGCAACTTTAATTAACACAAGGTACCTTTAATAAGCACTTTCTGTAATTAATGGCCAATTTAGATTTTAAAAAATAAATAAATAAATACATATATAAACAAAGGCAACATAATGAGGACTTACTGTTGTTTTGTCCAAAACTGTCTACTTTAATTTAGTCTAAAGCTGACATCACACTACCTTCAATGCTGAACTGTACCAAGAGACTACCACAAGAATTCGGTGCCATCAAGAAGAAGTACTATGGAAGGCCACAGAGCTGTAGTACTGTCTAATATTGCCATCAAACTATGAAAAGCACACTGCAAAAGGATGAAAACCTACCAAGTAATGATGAAATAGCTATAGGGTCTCTGCCAGTAAATGTTACATTTTCTTTCATTTCATTTATAAAGGTTCCAACATGCTTGCACATCAGCTTTGGTAACCTAATGACAGCTCTCCATGCTGCTCAATTTCTGGCAGCCTCCCTATTCAGTCTCTTATCCCTGAGGTCACACACTATGCCCTTGTCCCAGGTCTTTTTCTGGTCTGCCTCTGGCAACCCTACCCCTGACATTAACAATTCTCTATCTATCTATCTATTGCCAGATGCCTCAATCCCACACAGGGTGGCCACAAACAAATCACCTCCATGTCGCTGTCCCCCGCCATTTCACTGCCCTTCTCAAAGGACAGAAATCTCCCAAGTTTGGATGAAAAAACTATAGGATTTTTGATCATACAACACTACCTACCAGTCTCATGTTTGCAATGATGGCGAGGTAGTTTGTCTCCGTGTCCCTGAGTTGGCTGCGAAGGTCCTCCCGCTGCTGTGCCACCTGACCCTCCTCCGCCAGGCAGTCCTTGTGCAGGCTGAGTAGTGCCTCCTCACTCTCCACCTGCACCAAACACAAAAATAATTATAACGTATCCATATATCCTTAATTCTTTCAGTCAGGTGATGTGCTTTACTGACATTTTTTGGCATCTCTAGTTGATTTTACTCAGGTCTGAGAAGACTGATTACAGCAAACTGGTGAAAGAACGATCTTTATGCTTTGAAGCGGTGGATGAACCCTTTGAAAATTTTCTCCAGTCATTTCTAATTTGTGTTTGCCTGTATTATCATCACCAACTCATAAAGCATAAGTCTGATTCGACATGTACAGTAAAAGGTAATTCAGAGCTGTTTACCTCAGGAGGAAGTGCAAACTGAGGTTATGGTCAAAGTGATACCACTGATCACCTATGTAAAGATACCTAAATGCTTTTTGATTAAGTACACAGTATGCTCGTACATAACCTCGCCCATTTTAACATCTCACCAAGGCTGAAAGCTGATTAAAACTGGAGATAACATGAGCAGAATAAAAAATGCATCATCAGACTGAAAACATTAATAGTTCTCATCCCTGCAATGTTACAAAAATGCTATTCGTGTAAGCAACACATCCGCACTCTCTTTACTTTGACATAAAACTGACATTTCTCCACCCTGAATGGTAATTTGTAAGAGATTAACACAGTGCTATAAAAAGGATGTAGAGAAGATGTAGAGCCACATTCTTCATTCAGCTACGGGAAATGTATAGTATTGTAATGTGTATAAAGGCTCCAACATTACAGTATTTCATGAGTCGGCCTTGATGGCAACTCCCCACACTGCCTGATCTCTGGCAGCCACCCTATCCAGTCTCTTATCCCTGAGGTCACATTCAATGACTTTGTCCCAGGTCTTTATCGGTCTGCCTGTCACAACCTTAACCCCCACATTCACATTTCTCACTTTCCACACCCAACTGAAATCCTCCATCCTCTCCACATGCTAGTTACAGTGTAATAAAATGGATGTACAGCTCCAGTACAGCCACATTCTGCCAATGAGCTACAGGAAACTACTATCTATCTATCTATTGCCAGACGCCTTAATCCCTTACGGGTTGGCCACAAACAAATTGCCTCCATGTCGCTCTGTCCCCCACCATTTCACTGTGCTGCTCCCAGCTCACACCCCCCTCTCTCATATACCTCTCCACTCCATCCTTCCATCTCATCCTCAGCCTCCCCCTCCCTCTCCCCCCCTTCACCTCTTTCACATACACTCTCCTCATCAGTCTCTCACTCTCCATCCTCTATACATGCCCAAACCACCTTAATGTGTTTCTCCTAACACTTCCTATCACATCCACACCACAATGCTCCTTCACTTCCTCATTTATTAGTCTGTCTCTCCATGTGACTCCACATGCTCCTCTCAAATAACTCATTTCCACTGCTCTCACTCTTGACTTCTGTCCTTCCCACAGGGTCCAAGCTTCACTTCCATATGTTAGAGTTGGTATCACAATACTGTCATGTAACAACTTTTTCACTTCCATGCTCACTTCCCTGTTTCTTATCACTGCTTTCAAGGAACCAGCAAACTTCCTTCCCAGTAGCACCCTTTCAAGCACTTCACCCTACAGACTTCCATCCTCACTCATCCCACTACCCAAGCACTTAAATTCACTTACATTCTCCATATCCTCCCCACCCAATCTCACTGTACATTCACTGACTTCACATCTCTCGAAGACCATCACTTTACCCTTCCCTACATTCACGATTCCGTTTGTTACACACTCTCCCAAACCCATCTACCAAGCCTTGCAGCTCCCCTTCATCTTTGCTCAACAACACAGTATCATCTGCAAACAACAGTACAGGGAGTTTCCAAACACTGCCCTCTCTCACTAGGGCCGCTCCAACACCCACTGCCCGACCTTGTATCTCTTTTATAGCCCCATCCATATACAGATTGAACAACCATGGAGACATGACATCCTTGTTTCAATCCAACCTTCAAATGGAAAAATTCACTCAGTTCACCATCCACACGCAATGCAGCCTTAGCACCCTCATACATACTCTTCACAGCCTTTAACAACTTCTCATCCACTCCATACATTCTTAATACCTTCCACAATCCTTGTCTATCCACCCTGTCATATGCTTTCTCCAGATCCATGAAGAAACTTTTCCACTAAAGATCTACAAACAAATTACAAAACAACATAAATCTCCATCGTTTGGCTGGATAAATTATAGTCACTCTTTATGTCAAATTTTCACTCCACCCATCCACTTTGTTTACAAAACTCAGCTCTACAGCCTAAAGAATGAGGAGTTAAATGTGACTTTTCTTATGTTTGAGAGAGAGAGAGAAATTGATATATTATGTATCATTAGGGAATGCACATAGGTAAAAAGCAAAATTTAAAAAAATCCTGTGAAAGTGCTGGTATTTTAGTTACCTCCGAAAAATCCACTGTATCCAAAAAATTAAATTTTGTGAGGCCAACAATAGTGATGCAGTATTTGTGTAATTCTTGAGTGAATTAAAAAAAATGTTCTGAGATGCTATGGACAGACCTGAATGCACGTAAATAAGATGACAAATAAAGGCAATGAAAGTGAACCAGAGGGTAATGCTGGAAGAGGTAGACTATAATGGAAGAGGAGGTGGGAGAGGCAGGCCATGATGGAAGAGGAGGTGGGAGAGGCAGACTATAATGGAAGAGGAGGTGGGAGAGGCAGACTATAATGGAAGAGGAGGTGGAAGAGGCAGGCCATGATGGAAGAGGAGGTGGAAGAGGCAGACCATGATGGAAGAGGAGGGTAGAAGAGTACACTGAAAAGGCCCACATTCTCCTAGGTTAAGGAAGCTCCCTAGCACCTCCTCCTTAGCAACTTATTTTTAGATTTGGCTGGTTAATACTCTTTTGTCTTATTTATGAAGAGTATGGCGATTTTAAAGGATGTGTATATCACAGAACAGGCCAGTAATGTGTTATCAAGCAAAATAAATCACTTACGAAAAGGTGTTAGGGAGCTTCCTCAATAGACGAGAAGATGGGCCAAAGAACAAGAAGTGTTTGAAAGTGTGAGGTATGTGAGGAGAAGATGGCCATTAGGCAGTGCTGTCATGGCCACCCCCGGTTAATCCCAGGAGTAAGCAAGATGTCAGAGACGGTGATGATGATGATGATGATGATGAAAACTATGATGATGATGCACAAAACAATGATAACAACGATGATGATGGTGAAGATGATTACAATAAGACGATGAACGATGAATATTATAAAGATGAAGCAGAAAACAATGATAATGATGAAAACAATGACTGATGATGATAAAAACAGTGACAATGAGTTTATAGGAGCAATACAAGGAGCACACTAACCTGCAGCTGGGCCAGTGTGTTCTCCTGGGTAAACATAAGGTGCTTCATTCTCTGCTGATACACGCTGATCTCCTGTTGGTGCTTCTCCTCGGCTTCTCCGATCTCAACATCCTTGTGTCTGGAATGAGGACAGTTCTGTACTTTATCTATCTATCCATCTATCTATAGCCAGACACATTTAATCCTGTAAGGGATGGCCACAAAAAAATTTCCTCCATGTCGCCTTGCCCCCTGCCATTTTGCTCCCCTCCCCCCAACTTACACACCCCTCCCTCATGTCAAGTCGCCTATGATGCAAACTTCCATGACGCGAATTTCTATGACACGGCCAGGTGCCAGAACAAAAAGAATTGAACCACACGAATAGAACACCTATGACACGACGGCGCGGCAAGGTTTGAGACGCCTGGGCAAATTCCCCTGGCAGACGGTGCTCCCCTGTTTGTATACATAGAAGATAGAGACCACTTCAGCTCCATCCTACAAGTGCTCCAACTGCGGACTTTTTTCTCTTTTATGAGGGGGTTAAACTTCATCAAATTTATTATGTTAAGTAATGAAACATTAAAGATGCTTTGGGTATTGTGACTAGTTTATGGGTTTGCTCGCAAAACCGCTATGAACTGGTCAGTGATGAAGCACCTATCTCTAAGACGAAGTAGAATGCCTCCCATCATCATAATCCCGTATATAAGAATGATTATTAATGTGTTAAATGTGAGTCTTTTGACACCTGAGCATGCAAACTTTATCAAATAAACTTCAATCAGTGCTTGACCAGGCAACCTCTGCCATCTGTAATGTTTTGGTCAGCAATTAGCTGACCGACCAAAACATTAAAGATGGCGGAGGTTGCCTGGTGAAGACTGATTGAAGAAGTTTATTTGATAAAGTTTGTATGTTCAAGTGTCCACAAAACTCACATTTAACACATTAATAATCATTCTTATATAGGTGATGATGATGATGATGGGAGGCATTATACTTCGTCTTAGCTCAGAGATAGGTGCCTCGTCACTAACCAGTTCATAGCGGTTTTACAAACAATTGTATTATGCCCATGTAGACACATGGCTGATCACCCTACCATTTTTTGTGCCTATTGTTATGTGTAATACATGCACTGACTGACTGCTGGAATGTGTGTCTGTGTAAAGTGGGGGCAAATGGGAAAAAGTAGGGTGAGAAGGGGGACTTTGGGCAACCGTCCAGAACCAAATTCTATTTTTCTCATAAGTATAGTTATTTCTATGGCACAATTTTCTATGGCACGGAATTGTTCCAGAACCAATTAGCCGTGACACAGGCGACTTGACTCTACCTCTCTACCCCATCCCTCCATCTTATCCTAGCTCTCTTCTTCCCTCTCTCCCCCCTCCTCCCCACTCACATATTCTCCTAGTTAGTCTCTCACTCAAACTGCCTCCAGTTGCCATGTCCCCTGATGTTTCACTTTACTCCCAACTTACATCCCCCTCTGTCATATACCTCTCTACTCCATCCCTCCATCTCATCCCTGGTCTCTCCCTCCCTCCCCCCCTTCCTCCTCACTCACATACTTTCTCCTAGTTACTCTCTCACTCTCCATCCTCTTCACACATACCTCTCACTCATATACCACTCTACTCCATCCATCCATCTCATTCTTGGTCTCTCCCTCTCCCTCCCACCACCCCACACACATACACTCTCCTAGTTAGTCTCCCACTCGCCATCCTTTTCACTTTAATTTGGAAAGAGGAGTGAATATGCAAGGATTTAGATGGGGAAAATATAAAGGCCAGTAAAATTTGGTTATAAGGAGAGAATGGAGAATGGGAGGACTATAATCTTTTCACATTAACTAGGCCTAAAACTGACACCTTTCCATCTTGAATACTGAGTGATAACAACAGAATAACACTAGATCCCTCGGTTACAACACATAACAGGTACCACACCTACTGTGTGATAACAAAATTGAGCGATGACAGAAGCACAATACCTATGGAACTGATCCTAAATGGTGCTGGGCAACCCACTCCTAAACCCAAATTTGCCTTTTGACAACAATTCATACCCACTAAATACCTACATACTGTTATGATAAGTCTCACAAACACACAGCCATGGACAGGTTAACAGAAAATGATGAAAATGACACAATAAGGAAGAAACATGCAGCATACAGTGACCTGAGATGGGCTTGAGGTGAGGGTTGGTGAGGCCAGGAGGTGGTGAGTTAGTGGTCACCTGGGGTTAACTCCCTGAGTATGGCCTCATCTTCTGATCCTTCAAAGCCATCCCAAACCACACACACTGCATCATCACTGTTGGCAGACACCAGCTTAGGTGCACAGTAATAATGTTTTGTTGCCAAAAAATGCATGACAATGGCAGGAATGCAAGTTGTCATCTTGCAGTGATAACAAAACCTGCTATCATCAAGTGCACACTAACCAAGGGATCACTGTATACTACTCAGAAAGAAGTGCTATGCAAAAGATGGTGAGCCATTGTACTGTCTTTGCCATCAAGCTATGGAAAATGAACATGGAAGGATGAAAATATACTCTGGAGACCTATAAGTATCAAGGCAATGTAGCCAGTAATTTTTTTTTTTCTTTGAATGAAAAAGACCTGGGATGAGGTCACAATGTGTGATGTTACTTTGTGACCTCAGAAATACGGGACTGAACAGGGAGGCTGCCAGGGATCAAGCAGTGTGGAGAGCCGCCATTACGTGACAAAGAACAATGCATGCAAGGATGTTGGAACATTTATAAATGATATTAAATTATACACTATGATCTAAGTGATTAAGAAAATAAAACTGTCCTGCCAAAGAAATATATTAAATACACAGAACATCAAAAAGCTGAAGGCACTTCCAATGAGCCAAATTTCACAGTACAACAAATAACAGTTCAAAAAGACAGCACCTGTGGTGTATTACTGCAGGTTAGACAGCCATGTGTTTAAGTCTTCTACCGCCAACACTCCCATACAGGAGAGAAGCCTGAACAGTGAGTGACACAGAGCTTTCCAAGTACCAAATAATCTAAAAACAACTGCAGGCATGGGGAGTATGGAGGGTGCAAGTAATACTGAAATTTATGGGTAGTATGAAATGAAAGAAAGGGTACTAGAGTGAGATGCTGAATTACTGAGAGGATAAAAAGAAATAGACTGAGATGGTACACATATATTTAAAGAATGTACATAACTAGGGTGCGAAAGATGTATGTGAAAGAGAGAACGAAGGTAATACTAACAGAGACAGATTCTATGTGGTACGGAGGAAGAGAAGTATTATATCGGTCGGAGTGAAGGATGAGGATGAGGAGTGTGCATCCAGCCTCACTTACCTCAGTTCTTTACGCATATTATCCAGGTTCTCAGCCGCCACCTGCCACAGCCGCTGCACTCGTTCCAGTTCACCCTGCACATAGTTCCTCTCTTCTCTTTCTCTCTCAAGTTCATTACGAAGTCTGACAACAATAATTATGGTAAGGATAAATAGGAACTACTACCAAAACTGTACAAGAAAAGTTATATTAAATGTCTATCTATCTATAGCCAGACACCATATTCCCGTAAGGGGTTGCCATTTGCCATTTAGTTGTTTTATGGGAAGGGGCACTAACCCTCCACCAACCCACTTGCTGACACATTGGGAAACAATAAATGTCCCAAGCAAAATAAAAATGTGTGAAGCACAAACAAAATACATCACACTTCCCAGTATCATGTATGACAATGTATCTTCTGAACAGAGAGACTGAAGGAAAAAATGCAATACAGTATTGTACCTAAGAGAGACAATATCCTTTTATCCACTACTAAATGGCATAAGTAGCATCCACAAAAAAGAAAAAAAGAAATGAAAACTGCCACATATCCAGCTACTCATCACTGATACTTTCAAAATACTGTATATGGACCCCACAGGCAAAAGCTATGATGAACAATACTTCATCTAATTAAACTGCCCTCATAGCATCTGTTGCAATCAGTTGAGGTGTTCTCCAGTATATATTATAAACTCTCACTCACATGCCGATGAGGAGCTTACACACGCTAATGTTGTGCACCGTGGGTTGTGGCATCCATCCAGGAGCTAAACCTTATATTTCCCTGCACCTTGCAATAGCGAAGGACTCTGGCCTGACCCTGGTGCAGTGCTATCTACCAAAAAGGGGCACTGAATCCTCACTCAGTGAATGTACTGTACTATACATGTAGGATGACCCCAAAGAAGTATGGTAGTTGCTTACCATTTGGTGATGGGTTTGCATGGTCATACAGACCAGGATTAAACAACAACAACAACAACAACAACAACAGCTCATTCAATCACAAAGGCTGCCACTACATGCACTTCTCACCCTACCCTCCAACTGCTTCCCACACTTACAAACCAGGTGTACAACAAAGGGTAGAGGTAAGTCACTTTTCAACTTTACAAACTGTACGTACAGGTTACTTAAATTTATTTGAAATTGTACTGCATCAGCAAATATCAAATTACCTCAGACTTTTTTGGCAAGCATTAACCTGTGCTGAACTGAATCTCTATGATACACTGATAAAAACAGTAGGCATACAAATACATGAGATATTACTGAAGGATACTTTCAAATGTTTCATCCAGTAATTCAGAAAGCTGTGATGGAAAATGTAATTATATTTTTTGATCAACTGTTGTCAGCTCTAACTTGAAATCTATGATATGAAAGGACAAAATGCTGCTTTAAGAGGCACCTTTAACCAACACATGCGTCTGTGTCAGGAATGAGAGGTAAAACAAAACACTTTGACAACAATATAACTCAATCAAGCAACTTCAGAAAACAGACTACTGTTAATTTATCAGAAATTTCATAATAAAACAACAAAATGAAATGACTTCAAAATAAGAATTATATAACTGTACATGGAAAATATTTTCAATTAATTCAGCTTCAAAATGTAACAATGGAAATGGAAGGATAGCTTTTTGACAGACGGTACATTTTGACATGCTCTGGTCAAGAGGAACAAAAGGGCAGTGAGAGATTGACTAGGAGAGTATATGAGAGAGAGAGAGAGAGAGAGAGAGAGAGAGAGAGAGAGAGAGAGGTGGATGGGGAGAAGGAGATTGAAGATGTGGTGGAAGGACAGAGTGGAGAGGTATATGAGTGAGAATGGTGTGGGATGGAGGGAAGGGAAAAACTGAGGAAACAGTGGAGGGAGAGAGGGGGAAAGGGAGACTGAGGATGAGGTGGATGGAAGGAGGGGAGAAAGAGAGAGAGACTGAGGATGAGATGGAAAGAAGAGGAGAGGGAGACCAAGGAGGAGGTGGAAGGAGAGAGCAGAGAGGAGGTATATGAGTGGGGGTGGTGTGGGATGAAGAGGGATGTCTAATGGGGGAAGGCAGGGTGGTGATTTGTTTATGGCCACCCCCTCGAGGATAAAGGCATATGGAGATAGACAGACAGACAGACAGACAGACAGATAGACAGATAGGTAGACAGACAGAGATATAACAGTTAATATATAAACAGAGACAGGGCAAAGACAAACAGATAGACAGATACACAAAGAGACACAGACTGACAGAAAAATGGATGGATAGACAGAAAGACTGATGTACGAAGAAGACAGATAGACTGATATATAGCCAGACAGACAGAGCTGTAGACAGACAGATAAAGACAGATAGACACAGATAAATAGACTGCTAGACCTCCCACCCCACCTTATAACACGTCCCTCCAGCTGTTCTTGGGTCATAGCAGATAGACAGAGAGACAGAAAGATAGATAGATAAATAGACAGGTAAACAGACAGACAGATAGATAGATACGCAGCCCCACCTTATAACATGTCCCTCCAGCTGTTCTTTGGTCATGGTTGTGATAGGGATGCCATCAATCAGCGTCTGTGCCCGCCCACTTCCTGTTTTCTTCGAGCCACGTTTTCCTTTACCTTTTTCTCCTTTCTTTTTGGGAGGCTGAAAAAAATATATGGAACAGGTTAAATTACTGTTATAGTATTTTGCTATATACTTTTCTCCTTTTGTTATGGGTAGCTAAAAAAAAATTATATATCATAGAATAGGATATAATAACTTCTATTTTATTGTGTTAATTTGTGACTGCTAAAAATCATCAGGAAAATCCAATAATTAAAGATTTCTCACTCATATTTTTGACCACTAAAGCTTCTATGACCCACTATTTGTTCGTATCATTAACAAAGGCTCCAACACACTTGCCTATGTTGGCCTTGGTCATCTAATGGCCCCTCCCCACACTGCAAAATCTCTGGCAGCCTCCCTATTCAGTCCCTTATCCCTGAGGTCACACTCTATGACCTCATCCCGGGTCGTTTTCAGTCTGCCTCTACCAACCGGACCCCTGACGTTCATATTTCTCGCCTTCCACACCCAGCTGTTGCCCTCCATCCTTTCCACATGCCCAGACCATCTCAATATACCCCTCCTCATCACAAAACCAAAACCCGTACACTCCAGCCTCATCCTTCCTCTCAACTCCTAGCTCCTTCAAGCCTAGCACTGTATTAAATAAAACTGTCTGGCATTTGCTGGAACAAAATACTGCAGCTGTGTTGGCCATGAGATGAGTAAGAGAAACATGATGAGGTTCCTGTACTCACTCTAAGATGAATAAATGCTGTGTTGTGATATGATCGATGGAAGGGGGAGAGGAAGGGGGAGACTGAGGATGAGATGGAGAGAAGGAGTGGAAAAGTACATGAAAGAGGGGGGAGGGGGGTGTGAGGTGGGGGGAGGGCAATGTAATGGCAGGAAACAGGTCGACATGGAGGTGATTTGTTTATGGCCACCCCTTATGGGATTGAGATGTCTAGCTATATATAGACACTGTAGATTCAAACCGTTTTTACCTGCATTCCTATCACAGAGCAAACAAAAAGATACGATTCCTGCATTCTGAAGGGTAGGGTTGAATGCAATGAGGGGGGGTTAATACTGTCTGGAGGTGGGG
>JAGKTI010014466.1:0-21629 GCA_018397915.1 Birgus latro | reverse complement strand
CTGTTCCGTCTGAAGAACATTTACATCTTACGAAAAACAGTGAAAAACCCTCTGTTCACTATTGCGTGTTTCAGATGGTTCGATTTTTCCGCTATGTATTTGTTAAACTTTGGAAAGTTACACTTGTCTTTGGCACGTATTCTTTTAGAGTAAGGGGGCTCCCAACAACTCTTCCTTAGTGGTTTATTTTTGGGTTTTTGGGTATGTCTTCCTAATATCCTTTTTTTTTTTTTTTTTTTTTAATTGTCTGACTCAGGGCATAGGCTTCACAGCCTGCTCCCAACGCCCAGTAGTCCTCCTACATACCATACACCTCTACATGTCACCACTTCGGCGCTAACACCCCCGTCTATATTGAATACATGCTAGGGCTGTCTCATACAGGACTGGTGTATTGGTATTAGCGGGGGTATTTTTGCGACATGTCGGCTGGTCTTCTAGTAGATCAGTAAAGTCTGCTTTTATGATATTCAAATCCATAAACTGTTCCCTGCACTAACGGAGATTTGAACCTGGGTCCGTTAGGACTGCAGACCATCTCTCTACCGACTTAGCCACCGCGGAGGTTTTCACCTACGTTTGTCTGTTTGTTATTTGTCCACACGATATCCCCCAAAGTTCTCAGTTAATTTCGATGAAATGTTGTGGACGGGTGGGGCATGGACCAAGAAAGAATTAATAAAACTTTGGGGCGGATCCGGATCCTTTGTATCCCGCACAATATATCCAGAAGTTCTCAGTGAATTTCAATGAAATTTTGTGGAAAGGTGGGTCATGGGCCAAGAAAGAATTGATAAAATTTATTGGCGGATCCGAATCCTATGTATCCCGAATGTTCTCAGTTTATTCCAACAAAATTTTGTGGAAGATCAGACCATGGGTCATGGAACAATTGATTAAATTTGGGGGCGGATCCGGATCCTATGTATTCCACACAGTATCTTCACGGATTCGGATCCACCTGGATCATTTTTTAATGGCAATGGCATTTGCGGAGACATGTGCTTCCTGTGTGTTTTCTTGTTTAAAGCTGTATTCAATGGACCGTATTCACGTCGGTTAAGGAAGCCCCCTAATACCTCTTCCTAAGAGATTTATTTTGCTTACTACAGCTTACTGTCCTCTCCTCTGTTATGTAAATACTTATCTCACTTTACATACATAGTGTACAAAAAGATATTAGCCAGCCAATATCTGAATATATGTAGCTAAGGAAGAGGTGCTAGGGAGCCTCCATAGCAGAATGGAATACGGACCTTTGTGCTTATGGCCCTTTGCAGAGCCTCACCAATAGCATTGTGCTTGTATCTAGTGCACGAGAATGTGCTTTGGTATGATATAAATTCCAGCTGTCAGTACTCAAAAGCTTTGGTATTTGAAATATAAATATTTAAATTAAATGACTCTCCTTTGGGGAAGCGAGGCTGGTGATAGTAACAAAGCCGGCACAAACGTCATTTTCTTTACCAGTTAGACGTTTCGATCCTACCATGTGTCATCACACCTAAGTACAGAAACTACAGTAATTTGTAGCTATTAAGCATAATAGAGTAACAAAGGAAAAAACAGATACTTCGTATTAGGAATGATCAAAAATTTATGTAAAATAGCTAAAACTGATCAAAATGAAAAAAATGTAAAACATTACTATGAAAATACCGTATGACGCATTTGCCAGAAAAGAACTAATGGGAAGCTATGTAACTAAAAACACTGACAGTGGTTGTATAGGCTTGGTAGGTTGAAGTGGAGTCACGTCGGGTCAGGTTCCCTTTTGTTCCGTCTGTCCCTCCCTGCTGCAGGTGTGTATATAAGACCTCCACTCTCATGTTTCTGTCACTCTCTCTGAAGATGAAATACACGTGGGTATTTACTGTATCGGCTTTTATTTCTCCCGTGGTTAATTTGCATAAATTCCTTAGTGATGAAAGGAAGATTCCCCATATATTTTATCTAAATGCTCAGGCAATGATCTTTCTAGAGTGAACTCCTCAGCCATGAACACAAACACAGACCGCGTGTTTGTGCACGAACGCTTACTTTCGCTGTTAGCACCGTCTACTCTTATCTACGCTGTCTGTAGATCATCACATTTAGATGGAACATGTTATAGGTATGTAGTACCAAGATCTACATACAAGCTTCATTGGGAGGGGGGGAATACCTTTCTATTATGATCCTTTAAAGTAAGTGAGCTTAATATTTGTAATGTTTTTTCCATCCATTATGGGTATGGACAGCACACCTGACACACCTGGTACATATGCCCCTGGACAGTACTAAAAGGAAATTATTTAAAAGATTGAGACGTGACAGGTAGAGAATTATGGTAAATGTCGAAACAGACACCTGTGTGAATATGACTGAAGGTGATGATAAAAGTTATAGATCTGTATAATGTAATGCATCATTCAAGGAATTTCAAGTTGATGTTACAAGGATACCTGAAGATTTTAAAAAATGAAAGTGGAATTTGCTGTAAAAAATTACAACATGGAAAAAGTCGGAAAAAGCAAAATATGGAATATAAATAAAATCTATGTGAAAACAGTTCGCATAATTCAGATGTCTTTGAATGTCACTGTACATCATAAATATTAAAAAAGTAATAAGGACAGACAGTATTAGGCAACTGGATATGGCATAAATAAAGATTATGTAAAGGATCTGTTGTTTTTTTGATCAGATCAATTGATTTTTGGAACCATGTATCAGATATAAGGAAATAAATGATAAAATGTTAACAGAAGGGCAGAGTAATGTAGACACACACACACACACACACACACACACACACACACACTAAACTAGTACAATACAACATTATTAGCTATGGTGTGGTGTAGCTGTTAATGTTCCTTTTTATGTAATGGTTACTGTGACACTGTTCAGGAAGATCTTTAGAGATGGGTGTCAGTAAGGATGTTGCTGGAAATGCTAATATTAGGAACTGAGTGAAATGAAAATGTGTGAGACGTAGGCCTGTAGATGTACCATCAGGATTTCAGGTTATTCATAAAGATTCCCTATTACTACTGGATGCTTTATTGGGATGGGGTTGTGTTGCACTCCCAGAGTCTGGCAGATCTCTGTCTCTCCTAAAATCATTGGGGGAAAGGTAAGAGAGTATACGTTATGTGTTACCCAATTCCATGACTGTGGTGAGCTAAGGAAATGTCAGCTGTGTGGACCTAAAACAGTCTTCTCAGTAGATTTGGCCAGAGACAGCGGCCACTGCCAATTCATGACATTCTGACAACGTCTGAGTCATGACGACCAAATAAAAACATTCGCACGCTTACATTATTATTATTTTTTTTATCCAAGGAAGAAGGAACCAAAGGCCTATGATTTTTTTTTTTGCATTAGAGTGTTATACTTTTATCTTATTACTATGATTGAAACTACTTTCAAGGGTGCAAGTCTTGGAGCAAGTCTTGGTGCAAGGCTTGATATAAGTCTGGGAGTAGACTTCCACAAAGTTCTGGCAAAGTATTTTACTTCTGACTAGGTCCAGCATGGCCATTGTCTGGTTTTAAAGTATTTTCCATGTCTTGCCCAGACAGGGAACAAGTCCAGTCTCCTCGTTGTCATCTACAGTCAGGTGTTTTGTCAGCCTTCTGCACGACCCTACTCTCCTTCCCAGGAAATATAATTGAAAATTATCGGAAGCCAAGAATTTGGATGTCCCATGAATTGAAGGCATGCTGCCATGTATAGCTTGTACCTTTCTTCAAGATATAGTGTGAACATTCCTTTATATTAGGTCCATTTATTATTCTGTTTTAAAATGTATTACTAATAACAATTCCTCAAATAATTCATATATTCATAAACCCTTAAATTTAAATGTTCTGGTCACTTATTACCTGTAAGTGGTTGTTTTTCCATCAGTACAGTGGGACTCAACCGTATTGTGATGATTGCCTTGTTCCCCTTACTGTTCTTCACTTGCCAATCGAGTGTCCCAGTTTGGCGGACCTACGTCAGAGATTCCTCCATATACCGAATGGTGCCTAGTGTCTGTCCTCGATGCTTGGAGAGGCCTATGGCGATTTTCTTAGTTTTCTTCAGGAGGCGGGCCTCCTTCCACTTTTATAGGCAATTACTATTTTATAAACTATACTTTTGTTATTTTCAGAATTTTGTTTCTAAAAAAGAGTATTAATTTTATTTAGAGAATGCAATAATTTATTGCTGCGTGTATTGCCTTGTTGTCCGGCGCCAGTTTTTGTTGCATGTAAGCAATCAGTCAATCGAAGTGACAGAGGATTTTCTGATTAGTGCTGGCGATGATGGAAACAGTGTATTAGGCATATGAGAAGGAATAGAAAATGCCTATGGAATTTATGGTACAGAATGAGGGAAGTCATGGAATTAATGGCAACAGATCAAAGAGTGTGGAAACATGGAAGGAGGTATGTAGTGTTTGTATGTATGTATGGCAAGGATGGTTTGGTATGTGGGAAAGCAGGTTAAACAGAGTGGAGGTATGGAAGGAGCTATGAATATACAGTGTGGAATGAAAACTACTTAAGTGTATCACTGAAACAAATGACAATTTTTAATAGCATATTCTTGCTGCATCTAGACAATTTTATCCAATTTAGGAAAGGCCTTTAATTAAAGAAGTTAAAGAAAGCTATATCTGATCCTTCTAACTCAAAAAATCTTTCTGAGACAGATTTAAATAGTCTGGAGTGGCATGGATGAAATTTGAAGGACATCACTTAACTTGTGAGATTAAAAGTAATTCAGGTGGCAGCGAAGATTATGCATGGGACTGTAGATAATATGATTTTTGGCATGTATCTTATACGAATACCTGTAAAATATGATTCTGTGAATAGGTAATTTTAAAGAAACATTTTTTGCTACAGAATACTGCCGTCCTGGTGGCGGTGCAGTAGTGATGGCAGACTCTTTGGAAAGACTGTGGCTTGCCCTGTGGGTGTCCTGCCTCGTGGTCCACGCACGCCTGCCCCGATTCTGTAGTATGGTGTTTGCTTCCAATTGATAATGCTTAGTACCTTCACAAATTGGATTTAATTTTATATGCAAATAATATACTTCGAAATGACGTACAAAAATCATGCCTCGGAGTCCCCGGGGGGGGGACCATAAATGCCCCCACCATCCGCCCCTCTCCCGGTGACGACTCAAAGAGCTGCCTGGAGCCACTTTCTGACTCACTCCTTCTTCATTTCTGTAACATTCGCGGCATTTCCTCTAACTTTCACGCTGTCGAGCACCACCTCTTCTCCTCTAAACCTCACCTTCTCTTTCTCACTGAGACTCAGCTGTCTGAGGCAACTGAGAGCAAACCCTTTTCTGTATCCTCCTACTTTCTCTATTCTCGTTTCAAAGCCAAAGGTGGCTGTTGCGTTTTAGTACACAACGATCTGTAGCACCAGTCGAGCAGGGCAGTACTCCCAAGGAGGATGGAAAGCTGATGACAGGGAGAGCTGGAGCTCCCGTTTCATCAGCCCTCAGGACTTGTTCCTGACCATCCTCCTTTGCTGAACCTTTTCCGTGTCTCAGTTACACAGAGAGTAGACCAGCATGCTCTCCAATACAAGTTTCTCTATCTGTCAACACCAAACTACATACACGCTACACACTACACTTCCTTTTCAAAATTTATCTTCGAAATGGTGCACAAAAATCATGCCTCGGAGTCCCCAGGGGGGGGGCCATAAATGCCCCCACCATCCGCCCCTCTCCCGGTGACGACTCAAAAAGCTGCCTGGAACCACTTTCTGACTCACTCCTTCTTCATTTCTGTAACATTCGCGCCTTTCCTCTAACTTTCACGCTGTCGAGCACCACCTCTTCTCCGCTAAACCTCACCTTCTCTTTCTCACTGAGACTCAGCTGTCTGAGGCAACTGACAGCAAACCCTTTTCTGTATCCTCCTACTTTCTCTATTCTCATTTCAAAGCCAAAGGTGGCTGTTGAGTATATGTACGCAACGATCTATCTTGCTCTCGTGTTCCTGAACTTGATTCTTCTGAATTCTCTACTCTCTGGCTTCGGCTTTCCTGTCATTCTCTGACTAAATATATCTGTGCTGTTTACTTATCTCCTAATTCTACTGACTATCAAAAATTCTTTGACTATCTTACTTCTACGATGGAACACATTCTATCCATTTCTCCTTTCTCTGAAATCTCCATTCTAGGAGATTTCAATGTTCACCACCACCTTAGGCTCTCCACTCCATTCACTGATCCACCTGGTGAACAAGCCTACATCTTTTCTATCCTTAATGACCTAGAGCAGCTTGTACAGCACCATAACATACTTGACCTTTTCCTAACAACTAATCCTTCTGCTTACACTGTTAATCTTTTCTCTCCGTTGGGCTCCTCCGATCATAATCTTATTACCTTAACATGTCCAATCGCTCCAGTACGGCCTGTGGACCCTCCAAAGAAACGTTGCCTGTGGCACTTTGGAGCTGCAGATTGGGAGGCCCTCAGGCAGTACTTCTTTGATTTTCCATGGAATGATTATTGCTTCCTTGGCCGGGAGCCATCTGAGTGTGCCTTGCGCGTTACGGAGGTTATTCTTTCGGGCATGGCAGCATACATTCCTTTCTCATATCCTCTGACTAATGCAAGAAAGCCTTGGTTTAATCACGCTTGTTCTAATGCTGTCCGCAACAAGGAGAGGGCCTATAAGAAGTACCGGAACCAACCCACCCCTGAATCACACCTTTTATATATTTCTGCCCGGAATCGTGCTAAGTCTGTTCTTCGCTCTGCTAAAAACAATTTCAGCCGTGCTAAATGTTCCCAACTCTCTAACTCGAATTCTTCTCGCTCCTTCTGGCACCTTGCCAAAAACCTTTCTAACAACTTTACCTCATCATCCTTCCCTCCTCTTTTCTACTCTGATGGCTCTGTAGCTACTTCTTCTACTGATAAAGCAGATCTCTTTGCTCAGACTTTCTCCTCCAATTCCACCTTAGACGATTACGGTGCTATTCCTCCATCAATTCCCCCCTCTGACTTCCTCTTGTCTGACATTAAAATTTCTTCAGCTGATGTGTTTTCTGCCATCACTGGGCTCAATACTAAAAAGGCATATGGTCCTGCTGGAGTCCCTCCTGTTGTCCTCAAAAACTGTGCTTCTGTGCTTACACCCTGCCTAGGTAAACTCTTTCGCCTTTGTCTGTCACCTTGTACCTTTCCTTCTTGCTGGAAGTTTGCTCTCATTCAGCCAGTCCCAAAGAAGGGTGACCATTCCCAACCCTCCAACTATCGTCCAATTGCTTTAACATCCTGTGCCTCAAAAGTTTTCGAGTCAATTCTTAACAAAAAAATTTTAAAGCATCTTTCCTGTCACAACCTTCTTTCTGATCGTCAGTATGGGTTCCGTCAGGGACGCTCCACTGGCGATCTTCTCACCTACCTTTCAGACTCTTGGTCATCCTCCTATCGGAAGTTTGGCGAATGCTTTGTCATTGCACATGACATCTCAAAGGCTTTCGATCGAGTCTGGCATAAATCTTTAATTTCCAAACTGCCCTCCTACGGTTTCTATCCTTCTATCTGTGCCTTCATCTCTAGCTTCCTTTCTGGTCGTTCTATAGCCGCTGTTGTAGACGGCCATCGTTCCTCTCCTAGACCTATCAACAGTGGTGTTCCTCAGGGTTCTGTCCTGTCACCTACTCTCTTCCTTTTATTCATCAATGGCCATCTAAGCTGTACATCTTACCCTATCCACTCATATGCTGATGATTCCACCCTTCACCTTTCCATTCGGTTCCTGCAACGTCCATATCAGCAGTTACTCCAACAAAAAAGGGATGAGGCTATGGCACACCTAATGTCTGACTTGGCTCGTATCTCTGATTGGGGTAAAAATAATCTTGTTATTTATAATGCATCCAAAACTCAGTTCTTACACTTATCAACCCGGCAAAATCTTTCTCAGGATTACCCACTAATGTTTAATAATGGACAGTTATGTCCTGTATCATCCTTGAACATGCTTGGGGTTTCATTCTCTCGGGATTTGTCTTGGAAAGAACATATTACGTCTCTTGTGAAATCTGCTTCCAAGAGATTAGGTGTGCTAAGCCGATTCCGTACTTTCTTTACCCCTGCACAGTTGTTGACCTTGTAAACGGGTTTTATTCGCCCGTGTATGGAGTACAACTCTCATGTGTGGGAAGGCTCCCCACATGCAGCTCTTCTCAATAGGGTGGAGTCAAAGGCTTTTCGTCTCATTAACTCTCCTCCTCTTACTGATTCCCTTCAACCTTTGTCTCTTCGCCGCACTATTGCATCTTTATCTCTCATCTGTCGCTACTTCAATGGTCACTGTTCCTCTGAACTGTCTGCTTGCATCCCTCCACCTCTACGACGGGCACGTAGTACCCGTCAAGCAACAAACTCTCATCACTTTTCTGTCCAACTCTCTAATGCAAGAGTTAACCGTTACTCCCAGTCCTTCATTTATGCAACTGGTCGACTCTGGAACTGTCTTCCTCTGTCTGTATTTCCTACTTCCTATGATCTCCAGTCTTTCAAACGCAGTGTGTCCAGGCATCTCGAATTCAACTGATCTTGAATTTGGCTCTCTTTTGTATTGTTTTTGCTTTTTCTTGGAAGGAACAGTATGCAGGCCTGTGGCCTTTGGTTCCTTCTTCCTTGCATAAAAAAAAAAAAAATCTTGATCTCGTGTTCCTGAATTGATTCTTCTGAATTCTCTACTCTCTGGCTTCGGCATTCCTGTCATTCTCTGACTAAGTATATCTGTGCTGTTTACTTATCTCCTAATTCTACTATCAAAAATTCTTTGACTATCTTACTTCTACGATGGAACACATTCTATCCATTTCTCCTTTCTCTGAAATCACCATTCTAGAAGATTTCAATGTTCACCACCACCTTTGGCTCTCCTCTCCTTTCACTGATCCACCTGGTGAACAAGCCTATATCTTTTCTATCCTTAATGACCCAGAGCAGCTTGTACAGCACGCTACCCGTATCCCTGACCGCCTTGGAGAGAGTTCCAACATACCTGACCTTTTCCTGACAACTAATCCGTCTGCTTACACTGTTCGTCTTTTCTCTCCGCTGGGCTCCTCCGATCATAATCTTATTACCTTAACCTGTCCTATCGCTCCAGTACGGCCTGTGGACCCTCCAAAGAAACGCCGCCTGTGGCACTTTGGAGCTGCAGATTGGGAGGCCCTCAGGCAGTACTTCTTTGATTTTCCATGGAATGATTATTGCTTCCTTGGCCGGGAGCCATCTGAGTGTGCCTTCCGCGTTATGGAGGTTATTCTCTCGGGCATGGAAGCATACATTCCTTTGTCATATCCTCTGACTAATGCAAGAAAGCCTTGGTTTAATCACGCTTGTTCTAATGCTGTCCGCAACAAGGAGAGGGCCTATAAGAAGTACCGGAGCCAACCCACCCCTGAATCACACCTTTTATATATTTCTGCCTGGAGCCAACCCACCCCTGAATCACACCTTTTATATATTTCTGCCCGGAATCGTGCTAAGTCTGTTCTTCACTCTGCTAAAAACAATTTCATCCGTGCTAAATGTTCCCAACTCTCCAACTCGAATTCTTCTCGCTCCTTCTGGCACCTTGCCAAAAACCTTTCTAACAACTTCACCTCATCATCCTTCCCTCCTCTTTTCTACTCTGATGGCTCTGTAGCTATTTCTTCTACTGATAAAGCAGATCTCTTTGCTCAGACTTTCTCCTCCAATTCCACCTTAGACGATTCCGTTGCTATTCCTCCATCACTTCCCCCCTCTGACTTCCTCTTGACTGACATTAAAATTTCTTCAGCTGATGTGTTTTCTGCCATCACTGGGCTCAATAATAAAAAGGCATTTGGTCCTGATGGAGTCCCTCCTGTTGCCCTCAAAAACTGTGCTTCTGTGCTTACACCTTGCCTAGGTAAACTCTTTCGCCTTTGTCTGTCACCTTGTACCTTTCCTTCTTGCTGGAAGTTTGCTTTCATTCAGCCTGTCCCAAAGAAGGGTGACCATTCCCAACCCTCTAACTATCGTCCAATTGCTTTAACATCCTGCGTATCAAAAGTTTTCGAGTCAATTCTTAACAGAAAAATATTAAAGCATCTTTCCTGTCACAACCTTCTTTCTGATAGTCAGTATGGGTTCCGTCAGAAACGCTCCACTGGCGATCTTCTCACCTACCTTTCAGACTCTTGGTCATCCTCCTTTCGGAACTTCGGCGAAAGCTTTGTCATTGCACTTGACATCTCAAAGGCTTTCGATCGAGTCTGGCATAAATCTTTAATTTCCAAACTGCCCTCCTACGGTTTCTATCCTTCTATCTGTGCCTTCATTTCTAGCTTCCTTTCTGTTCGTTCTATAGCCGCTGTTGTAGACGGACATCGTTCCTCTCCTAGACCTATCAACAGTGGTGTTCCTCAGGGTTCTGTCCTATCACCTACTCTCTTCCTTTTATTCATCAATGACCTTCTAAGCTGTACATCTAACCCTATCCACTCATATGCTGATGATTCCATCCTTCACCTTTCCATTCGGTTCCTGCAACGTCCATCTCAGCAGTTACTTCAACTAAAAAGGGATGAGGCTATGGCACACCTAATGTTTGATTTGGCTCGTATCTCTGATTGGGGTAAAAATAATCTTGTTATTTTTAATGCATCCAAAACTCAGTTCTTATACTTATCAACCCGACAAAATCTTCCTCAGGATTACCCACTAATGTTTAATAATGGACAGTTATGTCCTGCATCATCCTTGAACATGCTTGGGGTTTCATTCTCTCGGGATTTGTCTTGGAAAGAACATATTACATCTCTAGTGAAATCTGCTTCCAAGAGATTAGGTGTGCTAAGCCGATTCCGAACTTTCTTTACCCCTGCACAGTTGTTGACCTTGTAAACGGGTTTTATTCGCCCGTGTATGGAGTACAACTCTCATGTGTGGGGAGGCTCCCCACATGCAGCTCTTCTCAATTGGGTGGAGTCAAAGGCTTTTCGTCTCATTAACTCTCCTCCTCTTACTGATTCCCTTCAACCTTTGTCTCTTCGCCGCACTGTTGCATCTTTATCTCTCTTCTATCGCTACTTCAATGGTCACTGTTCCTCTGAACTGTCTGCTTGCATCCCTCCACCTCTACGACGGGCACGTAGTACCCGTCTAGCAACAAACTCTCATCCCTTTTCTGTCCAACTCGCTAATGCAAGAATTAACCGTTATTCCCAGTCCTTCATTTATGCAACTGGTCAACTCTGGAACTGTCTTCCTCTGTCTGTATTTCCTACTTCCTATGATCTCCAGTCTTTCAAACGCAGTGTCTCCAGGCATCTTGAATTGAACAGATCTTGAATTTGGCTCTCTTTTGTACTGTTTTTGCTTTTTCTTGGAAGGAACAGTATGCAGGCATGTGGCCTTTGGTTCCTTCTTCCTTGCATAAAAAAAAAACATCGCCATGGAGTATTACAAAGGAATTATAATACACACATCAAGAGAATCTAGGGCCTGTCATATCCGTTTTATCCAAATGCAGGTAAAATTCTTCCACTCTTTTAAAGCTGTGTACAAGGTCACCATAAAGAAGGAAATGGTATTATTGGCAGATCAAATCAAAATACCGTGACAGGAAAAAGGAAACAGAAAGTATTACACGAATTCATGTACCAAAATTTACCATCCTTCAAGCATAGAAGTTTAAATAAATAAGAAAATGCAAATGATATGAGCAACTTGATCCGCCAGGTTTTCTGTAACGATGTGAAAAATATTTACCTTGTGCTATGGTGTGTCAAAATAGGTACAATGCAACTCATTTTCAAATACATATTAATTGTTCTTAAAGACTGATGTATGTTAAGTTAGTGCTTTCCTTGTACTGGTAGTTTTGGTAATCATCCATATAGCCTACTTTTTCCCATAGAACGGGTGAGGTGAAAAGGATAATAAGCAACAATGGACATATAATAAAACTGGCAAACTATCACATTTCCACTGAAATGAACTGGCATCTATTCACCCATCATTACTTTTAAATTTCAAAAATTCTTGGCAACACTTTGCAGGCTAAATGAATCATACAAACAAGAGCTTCATAATATATTTAAGGTTATGCAGTGTGGCACATATAAAACCCTCTTCTTCCACTCTGCCGACCGATGTTTCGTTTGTTCTGGGGACGGCTTATTCAGTGTTATCGCTATCTACCCTGCATATCTTATTCATGCCCTACTCTCACTGCCACCCCCATGCCCACACCAGCAAACTGAGCCGTCCATGCCGTACATAAGATAAATTCGGATGAGTTTCTAGTGGAGCGTTATTTACGGACCGCCCCATGTAACATATCAAACTGTTAAATTTCGTGATATTCTTTTGTTCCGGTACCGGACAGGGACGCCTTCACGATATAGCTGAGCGACCCGCCTGCCAGGTTGTACACACGTTACTTTGCCCTCCCCATCCCCTGAGAGGAGGAGGTGAACTGCAGGAGCGGGTGAACTGCAGCAGGACGGCAACTTAAGCCTGCAGTCAACTGGGTTCACGTTTTACATGAATCTGGGGCTGGAACTATAACAACAACAACAACAACAACTACTACTACTACTAATAATAATAATAAAAATAGTAATAATAATAATAATAATAATAATAATAATTTTACTTCAACAACAACAATCACTACTATTACTATTACTACTACTTCTGTTACTACTAACAATATTGGTGTTACTTCTACTACTACTACTACCACCACCACCACCACCACCACCACCACCACCACCACCACTACCACTACTACTATTACTCTTGTTCCAGACCAGAGCCAATCTGTAGGCGAGCTTCATGCTGCACTGGACGCCATGTTGGCCACACAGTCATGCAGTCGCTCCTCCGTGTTTGTGCTGACAGATGGCTCGTACTGGACCTCCCTCGTGTCCAGGGTTAGTTTTATAATATGTACTATTCTCCATTTTTTATATGCACGACTGTGGACATAGGCTTAACAGTCTATTCCCTCAGGCCCAGCAGTCCTCCGACGTACCATACACCTCCACATATCACCACTTCGGCTCTAACAAATCCCGGCTATACTAAACACATGGTGGGGTTGTCTCATTGAGGACTTGTGTATTGGTATTACTGGGGATGTTTCAACACGACGGCGGGTCTTATGGTAGATCAACAAAGTCTACCTTAATGAGATTAAAATCCTTCAAAATGTTCCCTACCTTAGCCATGATTCGAACCTGCGTCCATGCCAACCACCTCTTTACGGACCCGGCCAAAAATTATCATGTCTCCATCAAGAATGCTCGATTTGTAAAAATTCCTTAGCACTAGAATATGAGGCCAATCATGAAGGGCCATTGAGAGGTGAAGAGTCGTAGTATTCTGTTTCTGCCACTGAAATACGTGACATAAGCTGCAAAAGGACGAAAATCTAAGCCAGGTTAGGATAAAAAGAGCAGAGTATCATATTCTTGTCACAGCAATGTGTAAAGAGATATAGCCAAGCAGAAGAAAACGCCCAACTATTTCTTGCAGAATGGTGGACTGATGAAGAGATTTCTAATGCAAAGACAGAGAGAGGAATTAGGTATAGAATGGCTGATCACTACTAGTCTTATCTAATTAAAACATTATAAAACACAAGAAAACAGATCAATTTTTATTGGAGGATGAAGGACTGATGGGGAGATTTCAGAAGCAATATCAGAGAGAGGAAGTATTAATAGATTGGTTGATTAATAGTAAATTTTTCGTATTTTTCGGGAAAAAGTAATAAATATTAGTGCAACACCCCAAACCAATTATTTCTTGATATTGTGTCCTGTATATTTTTATTCATATATTTATTCTGTATATTTCATTCATTATGTGCAGTATACACTTGACAGGCCTCCTGAAACGTACAGTAACATTTCGTTATATCCAGACTGGGATGTAGAGGGAAAAACACTTTTGTGAGAATAATTCAGTTGAGGTATTTTGATGCTGAGTTACGTAACAGTGGGTTATTGCCAAGTATCTTTGCTTAAACGTATTGACGTAAATGTTCTTTGTCATGAACGTCTGTAAGTATTCTTATTCTGTCTTTATACTCACTCATTCGACTGTTTGGAAACCAGTTATCACATGTTCTTATTTCACTATACCTTTTCCTTCACATTATTTTTATATATTCCCTAATCACTTATAATTTTTATACGAACGAGGATTTGAAAGAAATTTATTCAGTAACTGTGTAATGCATTCACTGACCTGCTTCTCATATATTTAATACCTACTAGGTGGCCGAATATAGTCATACTAGAGGGCTGTTGTGGCTAATAACCAAGGAGGCTAGTTCCTACCTCATAACTAACACTCACCGAATTTCATACTACCACAACTTAAGTATTCAAGTTATAAAAGTGGCATTGTTCCGTTAGATGTGAGCAGACCAGCTGTTGTGATTCCACTTCTCTAGAGCCACTACACTCGTTTTATTTTAACAGCCAGAACTTGAAGTGTCCACATCATGAATCCTGAGCTGGAATACGAGCTTATCATTAAAATATGATGGTATTCAGAACGAGGTGTTATGGAAAGAATATAGAGCCCTAGTATTGCCCTCTTCTGCCACTGACTTTCATGATATAAGCTCCAAAAGAATGAAAATTTGGGTCAAATTAGAGTGAAAAAAGTAGAGCAAATAACCACACTAGAGTGTATCCAGGGTGTGGTTCTCCCAGTCGGAGGCCAGATAGAGGAAAAGAACATAGCTAGTAATGTATTCCACTGGTACAGGATCTGCAAAGCCTGCGAGCACCCTGGGGACTGGCAGTTTTTGAGAGCAAAATTCATGACCAAGACGAGAACATGACTCGAAAAGATGTTATCCAAGCAGTTGTCGATGCTAACAGGGTAGGTTGTGTGACTTTGTATTAAATGTAGATCACACCGCCCCCCCCCCACACACACACATATTCAGTCAACGAACAATATTTCATATGCAAACACTGCAACGCAGAATCCCCATTCCCCCTCTTACATTACCTGCTAAAATGCCCTGCCACAAATTTACTCAGAGCTGGCAGAATCTTCCCTGACCCAGACATTTCACCCAATGAACAGTCTGCCCGCCCCCGACACGTTTTAGATGCTGCAGGAGCTACCCTCATTAGACAAACTCCACTTAACATTCTCATTCGCCTTGTGCAAAATGTCGCTCCACCGTAAGTAATACTAATCCATCAATCCATTCTACCGCCTTCCCTCTAATTTCTTCCTTACTTCATATACGACTAGTACACTGACCTGACCGGGCCAATGGAAGGCTCGGTCTCCTCTATAGGAGGAGAATATCTTCAAACAACAACAACAAATGTAGATCTACGCACATAATCTTACAGGTAATGTTGTTTGAATTGGAACAAATCTTCACATTTACTTTATCACTTAACACAAGGTTATTTGCTGTGTGTATAAAATGAATCGCAGTTTTGGGCTTTCTTTTCTTCAGCTTTTATCTTGACAGCACATCTTTTTACCGGTTATATAAATATACATATCTATCTATGTATCTATTTATCTGTCTATCTATCTGTCTATCCATACATCTATATATGTGTGTATGTATTTATCTATTTATCTATCTATATATCTATATCTATATCTACATCTCTCTGTCTGTATATCTATATATCTACATATCTATAGCAGCCTCTGTGGTACAGTGGCAGAGTGTGCGTCTCGCACACTGGTGGGAAAGGGGTTAGGTGTGTATTGTTGTGAGTAACAGATGGAAGGAGAATATAAGAGAGTATGAATCGATTGGCCCTAAGGTTTGTCTGGTTAAGATTGAAAGTTGGACTACAAATGTGGGTGATTGTGTGCGTGTATGTCCCAGCGCAAGATCGTGCAAGCAGAGTAAGAGAGGAGTTCTGGACGAATGTTGAAGCGTTCATGGAAAAATTTGAAAGGAATGAGAGAGTGTTTCTGATTGGAGATATGAATGGAAAACTGGGGAATGATAAGATTAATGGAATAGTTGGTGGGTGGGGTGTGCCTGCAGAGGTGGATGAGAATGGCAATGCTTTAGTGGACAATTATGCTGGGAGGGGGTTGGTGCTAGCCAATACCCTCGTCAGCAACAAAATGATCCATAGATATATTACTAGTGGGGAAGGGAGAAGAATTGAGCAGATGGAGAGAATATTTCAAGGAATTATTGATCACAGAGAATAAAAGTAATGATAGTTTAAGTGGCTGGGGAATGGCTGGGAAAAGAAGGGATGTGAGAAGAGAGGAAGAAATCAGTAGGATGGAAGTTATGGAAGCAATGATGAAAGTAAAAATGGGGAAAGCCCCAGGAACTGATGGAGTGTGTGTTGGAATACTGAAGCATGTGGGAGAGATAATAGTACAATGGATGTGGAAGATGTGCAGATTGGCTTGGGAGGAAGATAGAGTTCCGGAGGATTGGAAGTCAGGTATAATTATTCCCCTGTACAAAGGAAAAGGGGAAAAAGAAGTGTGTGGTAATCATAGGGGCATTAGTCTTAGTGTAATAGGAAAAGTATATGGTGGGAGACTTACTGACAGAGTTAGGGAAATAACAGAGGAATTAGTTCGGGAAGAATACGGAGGTTTTAGGAAAGGAAGAGGCTGTGTAGATCAGATATTCATTCTTAGGTCTTTACTGGAAATGTTTCTAAAGAAGGGAAAAAAAGTTGTATGCGGCCTTCATGGATTTGGAGAAAGCATATGACAGCTTGGATAGACAAGGATTGTGGAAAGTATTAAGGACATAAGGAGTTGATGGGAAGTTGTTGAAGTCCGTGAAGAGTAAGTATGAGGGTGCTAAGGCTGCAGTGCGTGTGGATAGTGAACTGAGTGAATTTTTCTTTTTGAAGGTTGGATGGAATCAAGGATGTGTCATGTTTCCATGGTTGTTCAATTTGTATTTGGATGGAGTAATAAAAGAGCGTCCACGTAGGGTAGTCGATGTTGAAGCGGCCCCAGCGAGAGAGGGCAGTGTTTGGAAACTCCCTGTATTGTTGTTTGCAGATGATACTGAGTTGTTAAGTGAAGATGAAGTGGGGCCGCAAGGCTCGGTGGATGAGTTTGGGAGGGTGTGTAAGAAACGGAATCTAAAGGTGAGTGCAGGGAGGAGAAAAGTTATGGTCTTCAAGAAAAGTGAAGTCAGTGAATGTACAATGATGTTGGATGAGGTGGAAATGAAAAATCTGAGTACATTTAAGTACTTGGGTAGTGCTTTTTTTTTAAAGCACCAAAGAAGGAACAAAAGGCCAGGACCCCGCAAACCATTCCTTCCAAGAAATAAAAACAAAAACAATACAAAAAAGAGCCAAATTCAAGATCCATTCATTTCGAGATGCCTGGACACACTGCGTTTGAAAGACTGGAGATCATAGAAAGTAGGAAATATAGACAGAGGGAGACAGTTCCAGATTTGACCTGTTGCATAAAATATGAAGGACTGGTAATAACGCTTAACTCTTGCATTAGAGAGTTGGGCAGAAAAGAGTTGAGAGTTTGTTGCTAGTCGGTGGGGGGATGCAAGCAGACAGTTCAGAGGAACAGTGCCCATTGAAGTCACGATAGAAAAGAGTTTAAGATGCAACAGTGCGGCGAAGAGACAGAGGTTGAAGGGAGCCAGTAAGAGGAGGAGAGTTAATGAGATGAAAAGCCTTTGATTCCATCCTACTGGGAAGAGCTGTATGTGGGGAGTCTCCTCACTCATGCGAGTTGTATTGTGTACATGGGCGAATGAAACCCGTGTATAAAGTCAACAACTCTGTAGGGGTAAAGAAGGTACGGAGTCGTCTCAGCACACCTAATCTCTTGGAAGCAGGTTTTACAAGAGATGTAATATGATCTTTCCAGGATAAGTCCCGAGTGAATGAAACCCCAAGCATGTTCAAGAATGATGCAAGATTGAGCTGAATATTATTAAACACTAGTGGATACTCCTGCTGAAGATTGTGTCAGGTTGATAGGTGAAAAAACTGAGTTTTTGATGCATTAAAAACAACAAGATTATTTTCACTCCAGTCAGAGATACAAGTCAGACAGTAGGTGTGACATAGCTTCATCTCTTGTTTGTTGAAGCAACTGTTGAGATGGAAGTGGCGAGTACCGAATGAAAAGGTGAAGGGTGAAATCATCAGTGATGAATAACAGGAAGACAGTTAGTGATAGAACAGAGTCCTGAGGAACACCACTGCTGATCGGTCTAGGAGAAAAACGATGGCCGTCTACAACAGCGGCTATGGAACGACCAGAATGGAAGCTATAGATGAAGGCGCAGATAGAAGGATAGAAACCCTAAGAGAGCAGTTTGGAAATTAAAGATTTATGCCAGACTCGATCGAAGCCTTTGAAATGTCAAGTGCAATGGCAAAACTTTCGCCAAAGCCCCGAAAAGAGGATGACCAGGAGTCTGAAAGATAGGTGAGAAGATCGCCAGTGGAGCGCCCCTGACGGAACCCATACTGACAATCAGAAAGAAGGTTGCGAGAGGAAAGATGCTTTAAAAAAAAAATATGTTAAAAATTGACTCAAAAAATTTTGAGGCATTGGATGTTCTAGCAATATGACGACAGTTAGTGGGTTGGGAATGACCACCCTTCTTTGGGACTGGCTAAATAAGAGCAAACTTCCAGCAGGAAGGAAAGGTACAAGATGAAAGACAAAGGCGAAAGAGTTTACATAGGTAGGAAACAGTTCTTGAGGACAAAAGGAGGGACTCCATCAGGCCCATATCCCTTGTTATTACTGAGGCCAGTGATGGCAGAAAATACATCAGCTGAAGAATTTTAATGTCAACCATGAGGAAGTCAGAGGGGGGAAGTGATGGAGGAACAGCACCAGAATGTCTAAGGTGGAATTGGAGGAGAAACTCTGAGCGAAGAGATCTGCTTTATCAGTAGAAGAAATAGCTACAGAGCCATCAGAGTAGAAAAGAGGAGGGAAGGATGATGAGATAAAGTTGTTAGAAAGGTTTTTAGCAAGGTGCTTGAAGGAGCGGGAAGAATTTGAGTTGGAGAGTTGAGAGCATTTACTACGGATGAAATTATTTTTAGCAGAGCGAAGAACAGACTTAGCACAAATCCGGTCAGAAACATAAACAAGATGTGATTCAGGGGTGGGTTGTTCTGTTACCTTTTATAGGCCCTCTCCTTGTTGCGGACAGCATTAGAACAAGCGTGATTAAACCAAGATTTTTTTCATTAATCAAGGTGTATGAGAAAGGAATGTATGCTTCCATGCCCAAGAAAATAACCTCCGTAATGCGCAAAGCACACACGGATGGCTCCCGGTCAAGGAAGTTCTGCTTGAGGGCCTCCCAATCTGCAGCTCCATAATGCCACAGACGACGTTTCTTTGGGGGTCCACGGACTGTACCAGAGCGATAGGACAGGTCAAGGTAATAAGGTTGTGATCGGAGGAGCCCAGTGGAGAGGAAAGATGAACAGCATAAACAGAAGGATTAGCTGTGAGGAGGTCAAGTATATTGGAGCTCTCTCCAAAGCAGTCAGGGATATGGGTAGAGTGCTATACAAGCTACTCTAGGTCATTAAGGATAGAGAAGGTGTAGGCTTGTTCTCCAGGTGGATCAGTGAAAGGAGAGGAGAGCCAAAGGTGGTGGTGAACATTGAAATCTCCTAGAATGGAGATTTCAGAGAAAGGAGAATTGGGTAGAATGTGTTCCATCGTAGAAGTAAGATAGTCGAAAAATTTTCCATAGTCAGTAGAATTAGGGGATAAGTAAACAGCGCAGATATACAGTATTTAGTCAGAGAATGACAGGAAAGCCGAAGTCAGAGAGTAGAGAATTCAGAAGAATCAAGTTCAGGAACAAGAGAGCAAGATAAGTCGTTGCGTACAAATTCACAACAGCCACCTTTGGCTTTGAGATGAGTATAAAGCAGGAGGAAGCAGAAAAGGGTTTGCTCTCAGTTGCCAGAGACAGCTGAGTCTCTCTAAGGAAGAGAAGATGAGGTTTAGAGGAGGAGAGGTATTGTTTAACAGAAAGGTAGAGAAAAGGCCGAGAATATTGCAGAAATGAAGAAGTGATCAGACAGTGGTTCCAAGGATCTCTCTGAGTCGTCACCAGGAGAGGGGGAGATGGGGGCATTTATGGACCCCCCCCCCCCCAGGGACTCCGAGGCCTGATTGAGTGACGCCATTTTTTCTTTCAAATTTTGAATAGGAAGTATAGTGTGTACTCTGCATGTAGTTTGGTGTTGACAGTTAGAGAAACTTGTATTGGAGAGCATGCTGGCCTACTTACTCTCAATGTTACTGAGTGCAACTATGCATCCCCCATCTCCATCCTCTCCTCCCCTAACATATAGCCCAAAATTTCCATTGCAGGACCCTTGAGGCTAGTAGCTTGCTGCACTGCCATCTCACACTTCTGCTGCTCAAGCTTAGCAGCTATTTCCTCCATAAGCTGTTGCTGTTCTTCCTTCACTTCCCCCATGAAAGCATCTAGCTGTCCTTGCATCCTCAGTTGTAATCCCCTCTGTTGCTTCTCTGATGCCTCTTGGAGTTGTTCATATTGTTCTTTTTTTTCTTCACGTTGTAAATCTTGTTGTTCACTATGTGGCTGCAAATGTACACTTTGTGCCTTGTAATTGTTCTTTGAGTTCTGTAGTGTGCCTGCAATTGATCCTAGAAGTCTTTCGTTTGAGCCTCTAATTGTTCTTTCAGATCTTTACTTTGTGCCTGCATTTGTTCTTTGAATTCTTTCTGTCCTTTCCGTTCATGGTTCAGTGCCTGTAGCTGGACACTTCGTGCTTGCAATAGCTTCATCATTGCAGCCAATGACACCTCGTCTTCCTGCCCACCTCAGGATCTTGTCTGCACACCTCCTTTCTCCATGTCGAAGATTAGACTCACAGCAGCCCTTAATAATCCCACTCCTGACACCAGTATTACGACCCTTCCCCACACTGCCACAGGCTCCAACAGCAGTAGTACAGTACAGGAAGGACGTTGCCCAGTGAGTTGTTCCTCTTATGGTCAACCTTGTGGTGTACAGCACACAAGATCAGTTGAGGCGAAAATAAACAATGGCTTTTTAAGGTTGACTGTCTTTATTTTCCAGATAATTTCCCTTAATCCTTTCCAACTTTACTTTACTAATCTCACAAGCACTGGAGGTATACTAACTGCAGTTACAGTTAATGCTTGACAACACTTCACTATTTTCACAGTAACACTTCACTGTTTTCACAAGTACCGAAAATATACAGATTTCACTGATACTGCACTACACTCAAATTGAACTGAAAACCGACTGAACTTGAACTAGTCCCTTTCCCATTCTTATACAGTATAAGCTTGCATTACTCGAGAAACTCCTAGCACAAACTCGACGGGGAAACAGTTAACAGTTACCAACTAGTAGACATCAAAACATACCAGAGTTCTCTTACATTACATAACACGATGGATTATATACCATACAAACTTAATTTCATTTACATAATTTAACAAACAATCACGTAATAAAACATTATACAGAAAAGAAGCAAAAAAAATAAAGTACAACTTACGAAATACCTACACTCACTAACAGCAGGCAAACTGGCAACTCTGATCGTACCGGAA